>JAQFXY010000406.1:0-30241 GCA_034693865.1 Ceratophysella sigillata | reverse complement strand
CCTTACTTCAACCGCATTTTGAATGTGGCGTATTTGACGTGTGGCGCATATTGTAGTGTGGCGCATATGACGTGTGGTGCATATTAACGTGGCGCATACTGTTGTGGCGCATATGACGTGCTTCCAATATGGTAGCCACTTCTATAATTTAAATAGTTAGTTATAACATGTTTTTCACAGGTTATAACTCATTTCTATAGATAACTCCCCAGTGTACAGCTGTCCACCGTAAATGTAAGTACAAGAGCAGGGTTTTGACAGATTTGCTACCGATAGTTTAACTCTTCTGAGCAGAGCCATACAACAATGTTAATTGCACCAGCTCACCTGTGCAAGTGTTTCCAAAAATTCCTTTTCGCCTGGATCCGAAGCACAGCGAGAGAGGTAGACCAGCAGATCAGGTCGTGGCGGCGTGGTGATGTCCAAGTAGCGCGTTAGTAATTGTTTCAAACTAACGCAGGGTAATCGTTCATGAGGCTTCCAATGTTTTGTAATACCTGAGGTGACCAAAACGAGATGAACTTGCGTGCTACCGTGCGTGAAACAATTCTAAATCCGTATCTCACCCATAGGCGTGTGTTTTTCTTCCAGAAGTTCTAGTTGAATGGGTTCGTCATCCCTTCCCGGTTTGTTCGCCAGCCTCTTCAAAATCCCATCAACCAGTTCTTCACGGTTGTCCGCCATTACTCCAACGTGATCTCCAGCGTTGTAGCTTAGCCCAGGATCAGATGGTTGTGCTTTCAACTTTGCATTGATAGTAACACGCCTGGAAAGATTGGGATAGTGCTTAATTTGTGCTTTAAAATGATTTTATAGTGAAGAAGTGCCTTACGTCGTTCCCTTGTCATTCAAATTCGTTTTCTCTCTCAAGTCATACAGCATCACTCTTCGGTTATGAAGCTTCGACAAAGCTGTAGGTTTAAATGGATTGATAAATTTTGAATTTCTTATACTCAGGGCAATGCAAGGTGATTGCGCATCAGATAGTCAACATTTAATACACTCACCCCTAACGTCAGGATCCGCTTTTGGTGAAGGGTAGAGTCGAACGGTTTCGGGGGACAAAATGGACTCCGTTGACAGATCGTGCATGCCACCATCCAAACAAAAGGAATCACATGCGACCTAGACACGGGTGAATAAAGCAATACAATCTCGCCTGCTTTTTCTGATCAAGCAACACACTGCATATATCCTAGTGATCAAGCACCCGCAACTTAGCCGGACGTTAATCCAACGTAAACATGTTTAACTTAACAAAATCATTGCATATCCATCAAAGCGATACAATGTAATGCCAAGTTTTTCAACTCAGCATTATTTTCTGCTGTATTTAATGCGCTAATATAATACACTAGTTCTAGTAAATATAATACGTTATATCGAACATATACTTTTCCTGAAACTTTGACCTTAATTGTTTAGTTAGCCGGGAGTCATTTTGGTTACATTCGCCTGCCTTCCGTTTGTGTACACAACTAATACCAAAGACGTCACTCTTCGTTTCATGGTATAGTCGCGTACACTTGAATGTATGGCTGGATTATGATTGCAGGTTACGTGCCAAGAAATTATTATTTGCAATACAATAGTTTCACGTAAAAAGAAGCTTGGATGTTGGGTGAAAGTGGATCACATGAAAGCCTACCTCAAACACTTCATTCGCCCAGGTTCTGAAAGCAATGTCTTGTCCGCTGAGCTCATCTCCACACGTCAATTTCATTAGTCGCTCACCACCCAGCTCTCCCAACAGATTGTCCACGTATTTACCAAAAGCACAAAAGTTGGGATATGCACTGGAACCCAGGGCGAAAACAGCGAATCTTTTCAAATAGAAAGAATTTAGGTAAATTATGAATATTTTTCTCCAAACCCGGAAAATCAATTCCTAAAGCTTCGTCCGTATGTTCAGTCCATTCTTACGTGATGTTCTTCAAAGCGCCGAGATTGTCATCGCTCATGATATCTGACAACTGACTGCCGCGTAATGAGTCGTTTCGGTCCAGTTTTCGGTCAAGGGATGTGACTGAGTCGGTCTGACTATTCATTTTGATGAATGACTTTGAGCTCGCCATGCTGAATATAGTGGAGACAAGTGAGGAAATTCAACAATGACAATTTATTTCTATGCGCTTGATTAGTTTCATATGGAATTAATGGTCAATTTGTGCTTACTTGAGTCCATCGTCTCCCCGTTTCAGAGCGTACAAGCTTTCAGCGAATGACTGTAAGAAGTGAGACGTTCATTAGTTAATAACTAATAATTGGATATTCCATATTTTCAAAACTTTTGGATTGAAACAAAGATGTGGGATATACCTCTCCGTTTTCCGGTGGATCTCCATTACCAAATGTGGATGTAACAACCAGGACAAGCGTCTCATGCTCAATGTTGATTATGTCGTAGTCGTCCATGGAATAGACCTGTTAAGCCAAACATTTCCGTTCAAATTCTACATAAATTTGCCCACAAAACTGGGACAGCCAAGGACGTTCTCTATGTTGAACTTGCACTTAACTATCCTACATCAACTCATTCAGTTTGAGCAGGTTCGCGTGGGTTTTAACAGCAAAAACTACTGTCAATGTAAACTGTAAGCACCTTTGTAGAGTGTATAAGTTTCCAAATTTTGTAAGCTCCCATTGCAACCAGAAAATTGACACGTATTTCGGAAACCTCACCGAGCTATAGTTAGTTGTACAGCCTGCCCCCGGGTATAACGAATTTGATCAATATCAGGTTAGATCAGGCCTCCCAAAATTTAGAACCGGCGAATACAACCGGAAACAAATGGGTGCTTACAAACTTTCTTCATAGGTTTGACCATACACATATATAGCGACATCTTCTTCGTTTATACCTGAGCATTGAAAGCGTGGGCAAAAATTTCCCCCAGCCTTCTCGCAAACAATTCGGATCGTCCCGTCTCCGTGGCGTAGAGAATAGTTGCTTTAACTCGCTTCGAAAGAGCTTTTCCAAAAAGCTTTGAAGTAAACTTGACAGCCCTAGCAATTTCCTTGAAGTGAAACTTTCGTCGATTCGGCTTCTTGCCAACTTCATCCTCCTTCTGACCCTTTTTCCAAACGTGCGTCTTCCAGGCCGGGATCTGATACTCATAACTGGGCTTCAAGTGATACATGGCCATTTCCTGATGAAAGACCGGCGTCACAGAACCCGACATTGGCGGAACAATCCAGACCCAGTCGGCGGGACAGCCGCCGCGGGTCTTCAACTCATTCTCGTAGTGTTTCATGAAGGATTCGGCGGCGGTATGATGGTCCACCATCGTCACTCCAGCTTTCTGCAACAATTCATAGGAATGTTTGATTTGAATTACCTCGACGTACATTGATTCACATTTGAGCTCCTGTCGCGTTGTGAATAGCATAAGTACCTGGAAACTATGTAGAACAGCTAAATTAAGCTCGACGAGTGCTTTGTCTTTCCACAATGTTGTGGGATTCTTCGTATCGAGGCCCATCTTCAGTGCTACTTCCTGTAGAAATACAAAAACAAAACAAGTTTACCTTTCATTTGATTGAGACTTGCATAAGCATAGCAATTCCAAACTCGAAACAAAATCATCATTTATATTCATTAAATTTCTATCGCAGAATGTACAAGAAGTCATAGCCTTTCCATATAAGGCTCTGCGTACGGCGTAGCTATAGTAGTTAATGAATTGGTAATCTAATTTTAAATCAGCATCCATATACATTCGGCTAATACAGAAGTTGGAGCTATATGCTCAGGTAATTGAGTTATTATGAGCCCTAGTACGTCATCCCATCTAAACCGATAAATAGTTAGCTATAAGGATAAGGAAGGCGTGAGTGAAGATTCGCTTTTCTTTGCTGTGTTCCTGATGCTCCATCATAAACTTTCTCCAGCCAAGTGAAAGGAAGAACAACGTAGTTGAGTTACTACAATAAATCCATCTCGACGTTTGCCTTATGCCTAAAATCAGATGGTCATACACAGCGGATACTCTATGCAAGGAGTCTAGCCTCGTTACGGAGTCTAGCAACGTATGACTAGCACCTCAGTAGATCCAGCGTAGCATGGACTAATCCATGCTGGTATTGAGAGCCTGATTCCGCCTATTGATAGCATGCTTTCCCTAAATTGTGATGAATCTCTGTGTATCGAGAGCGTGATAAATGTTCGGGTTTGATTGAAATAGCCTTTCTTTAATAAAAATGTAAATAAGGTACTCAACCTTTTCCTCGCTTAAGTCAAATTCCGCCAAGTAGCCCTGCCCAGAGTGTTACTAGAAGCCAGGCCAGGAGCAGAAAATGAATTTCGTTTACACCACCCACCTCAAGCACATTATAACGATGGGGATCTCCGAGATCCCGGCAACCAATTTCAGTTCCCATATACCATCCGTTGAAAGGTACGCCTGTAAATTCGAGTCCGCCACAGTCAAAAAGCATTCCGGAAACAGCTGGGAGACTGTACCACTGATAGCCCAAATCTCCCATCCACTCGAACCTGCTCAGCAGAAAATTCAACCAATTATTTGACCTTCAAATTCAGAATAGCTCTGGTCAAATAAAATCCATAGAATACCATGCATCGAAGTATTTTGTATTCCTAGTTCAGATATATTTTACATGATTGTAAATTACATTAAATCATTTAAGCACGACGACGACTGCAATATCTGAACTGAAAATACAGGCGCTTCAGATTAGCATTGATTTTATATAATGAAACTGACGTTGGATGCGTTATTTTCACTTCGAGTATCAACTCCGGTGGAAGATCAAAATATTCGGGATCTTGTCCGTCTGCCGAGAGAACAACTGGGAGAATGTCCCATTTCGTACCAGCTCCTTTCCAGCCCAGTTTCATGCATTCCTGTAAAGTAAAATTAAAAATCTTAAATTAGATTGATTCATGATATCGCCAATCGCAGAAACGGTAGAATATCCGTCGGTACACCACCACTCTGATCTGAAGCGTAAACAATTTTTACCCTATTCTTAGAAATGGAGATTAGTTTTGAACCGTTTACTAAATCTTAATAATAATTACAAACATTTCTTTAACATGGAATACGTAAAAGATAACATAGAAATTCAAAATCAAACAAAAACAAATTCTGGCAATTATTTATTAATTCCAAGGTTCCCAATTTTGGTGCAAAGGAATTGTGAGCAAGAGAGGCCGAAATGAACGCATTCTATTTGGGAGTTGGAAGTACAACATACGATATTATTCTAAATTCCGAATCTACAGGTAGATTTGTAGAAAGCTGCTCACAGCGAATTAGCAAGCCAATTTGGACCATGGAATTCTTATACGTACAGAATCATCAGTTCACTGAGATATATGACTGTAAATTTGGGAACTTTGGCGCAATATTTGCTATCATTTTAAAGATTGGCCAACCCGCTTTGAGCAGCTTCCTATAATACTTATATCTCATTTCGTTCTCGGAGGATAAGCGCAAAAGTAGATTAAGCAACCAAACTTTTACTCTTGGCAAACAAACACGAAATCCGATCATCACGGTTTTGAGTTTCAAAATTCTGCCTGTGAACGAAAAAACCAAAGTTGTGGTAGGTAATGAAGATTGCTGAGTTTGTATTAGGACATTTGGAGTGGAGATTTCTGTTGAATAGGAATGCACCAAAGTAGTGCATAATATTTGTCCATAGTCTGTTGGGCCGTAAAGTAGGAGGCTGGTAGAATGGCACATAAACAGCATCTTGGGAACCCAGAAGACAATTCTGGTGAGCTGAGTGAGACGCAGGCCAGACTCGAACGTACTTGTCTCTGAGTCAAAATTCAAGCTGAAGTATAAACGTCGTTTCGTTATTTTTATTATTATGCGTGACACGCTTAAATATTCCCATCCTGTGAATCTCCTTTGTCTCCGTCCAAACTATTTATTGTTATGAGAGCCTGACATGGATACTTGAGCAGGGAAGAGAACAAAAAATAATCCGAGTGCCTGAATAACTTGTTGAAAGGCAGGGAAGCGAGATACGTACCTCTGTGAACTCAACATTGTGCGGATCTCCCAGAATGGTTCCATCGGGATTCTTGTAGCCAGCGTAGGCGAGGAGTGTCGGGTTCCAGACGCGAAAGTCGTGTTTTGCATCTGTCCTCTGAGGGAAAATTGTGATGGCAGATCTACATCAAGTGAAACGTTTAAAATGTAAAAATCCTAATAATTCAAACATACATTACATATCACCATTTGTTCAAATCTTGGTATAATTGGTAAAATGGATCCATGGCATAGCCGCTAAATCAAAGTCACTAAAGGCTAGCTACGTATATCAACATTCGCGTGTTTTCGGGAACCTAACCTAACTTAATTAAATGAATATCACACTTCAACTCTACTTATTGCAATTATGGCTTTAGTTTTACCGGCTTGTACGTGCTATCGTTTTGACTCGCCTTTCCTTTATAAATATACTTACCTCAGGTTCAATTGGCTCAATTGTTTCAATTGCGAAACCAGTATACATTATTTAATACCTACTAATCGAGGCTTAAAAAACAGACTCAATACTCAAATATGGTTTTTGCCTGGTCGTCATTCGGGATTCGATATGCGATTCTAATAGTAAGAAATTCCAGAATGTTTTCAACACGAGAAGTATGCAGTTCTTTCTCGATTTACAAGCACGCGAGCCTTCGCCGAATGATTCAAGTAGGTAACCCTACAATTCATAGCACAACAACTCGAAGCGCCCAATTCATAGCGGGACAGTTCATATTGTGTCATAATCCCAAAATATTATTTCGTTGAAAATTGATTGGAAACTGAATACTTTCCATTTAATTTGTATCTTTTATAACAATTCTATAGTAATTAATCTTCTGAGTTCGATTATTAGTTGGATTAGGTTATTAGTTCGATGAGACTCCAACTTAATAACAATACATTTTGTGGCTATGAATTGGGTTCGCTATAAATTGGGCGCTATGAATTGTCGTCAAACCGTTCCAGTACTTTCCGAACTCGGAACAGACGTTGACCTCCTTACAAATCAATACAATCAAATGCTTCAAAATCAGCTTCAACCTCAATCTGTTGGTATTTTGTCCTAGCCCTGATCCTATTTCAAATCGGAATCAAATAAAATCACTTTCATCGTGAAGTATTCAGATTCAGATTCTTGTTGAAAACCCTTATTTTAGTGTATCACCTTTCTCTGACAATTCGTACTTATGCTAGCTGGTAGGAAGCTGGTAGGAAGTCTGGTAACTGGACGAAATAACCTACTGAGCTGCTCAAAGCGAGTTGGACTTGGACATCGTAGAATATATGCAGCTTAAGCTAAGATAACCAAACTCCACTTCATATTTTCAGTTCTGCAGCTTAAAGCCCAGCTTAAAATACAGCTGTAGAGACGAATGCATATTGCATTTTCCCGATATTACCAGCTGCTTTTATGCATTCACTTCATCCCGTACTTTCTCCAAATTACCTGATATTTCCTTTGTTAGTTCCATACTTGATATGTTTACAGCAGGCTTCAAACATACCCGTGGTAGTGGTTACGCTTCTAGCATCGAAGACCTTGGAGGATTTGAGTGGAAAAAATAAATAAAAACACATTAATGTAAATACATGTTGTCTATAACTATGTATCACACCAAAGTGGTGTCTGCTGGAAAGGCTGTGGTATTGTTCTACCTTCGTCTCTCAATGTAGTAATCTGAGTATCGTAAAGGAAAATGTGTGTATTTAAAACGACGTAGTGTCTCCAAGATTTGGGAAATGAATACCTTGGTTTAGTCCCATTCATTATTTACACTCCTTTCGCCTCACCACGACTTTGGAAGTAAGCGGATTAAGCATCCTTACCCAACTTGAGGGAGGATTACGACGAAGCTCTGAATCTTACACTCTTTTGTTCACAAGTGTCTATTATCTCCTTGGAACTGTGGCGTAAAACCGTTAAGAAATTATACTCGAATCTCTGCTTGGTAATTTAAAATTAATTTGAAGCCACAATTTAACAAAATTGAAATTACTCCAAAATTTTAAATTATGTTTTCAAAAATATAACAAAGCCCAACAGTACAATTTGTAAACTGCGTTTGTACACAACCAAATAAAACTCCATAATTTGAGCAAGAACGCTTGGGAAAAAACCATTGTTCGAGCAGCCTGACGAATCCACCTGTTGTTGGGCAAAACCACGTAAAAGGAAAAGTCATTTTACCTGGAGTTTAGCCCATTGAATTCGCCCAATACATCGGACCGAATTTCTCCATGCCAGTTTGGCTCCGTAGACGAGCTCCGTCTCAGTGAGCTCATACGTTCCCGTCTCATCCAGCTCGAGCAGAACCTGTTCCCATCTCTGGTTATGAGATGTGGAATTGAATCTATCGGGACAACAGGCACAAAGGAGCGTCAAGTAGGAACAGAAAAATTCTTATTGGAGAAAACAAGCCACTTCTGAATTCGGACATTAGACAAGAACCTAAAAATTGGAAATTTTTTATTCTGCAATTTCAGGTTATTCGGGGCTCGGGGCATATTATATGTTACGGATTATTTGTACACTCGGTTACGCTCTAATGCAACCCGTTTTTTGTATATATGAACCAACCAATAAATCATGTAGAATATTATACATACAGAACATACAGAATATTATGCTGTAGTATGTGAAAGTCAGATCATATCATCGTTAATTAAAAAATTATTTCCTAATATGAATATTAATTTTTTCCCAAACTGAATCCAGTAGATGACAGAGCCCTAAATTCCGCTTAAGATGACATAATTGTATTTTGAAATAATTTCTTGATTTTTGGGGAATTCACGGAAATTTACTAGCTGAATCCGATATATTACCCACGCCTATTCCGGTAGCCAGCCGGAACAAATCCCAAAGCCCACACCTTGTTATCACCATGTGAAGACCTGGATGACGTGGACTGAAAGAGGACCTAGAGGACTTTCCAAATGAAATCCAAAAAAAAAGAAATGTTCCTGTCTTGAAGAACATTCTGGACGAAGAGTAATTTAAAATTTGACGTAGCGTTAAATCGAAAGTAAGAACACACAAGTACCTTGTTCACAGTTTGAACGAGGGAAAGTTTGTCACTCCTTTTCACCCCATTCGGCCTCCACTTCTCATCCCAATGTATTTCTCTCTCCTTCTGTCTACCAGATTGCACAGTAGCTCAGAATAGTACGTAAGTGTAAAAATAAATATGATATATAAAAATACAATAAATTTGTGGAAGGTGCGTAACTTGTTCACACGGAGGACAATGAACAGGAGGACGGATGATAAATAGAACTTCTCTGCCTCGTTTCTCACTTGAGTTGTCTAACAACTGGGCATCTCATTCCCCAAAAGTGCATTTAGGTTTCGAGTGCACCTCAGGTCAAAATACAGAAATGGAAAGGATGCTTTCTACAAAATACGCTTTTCACCCTTCTCCACCACCTGTCGTAGTTTTTCCCTATTGGCCCAAAGTATATGGAAATATGCATCAGCTACTTATATGGCAGAAGACGCCGTAAAAGTTCCCTATGAAAAATCTCCCTCCAAGTAATTTCCACGAAAAAGTTCCCCTTAAACTGTTGACTTTCCACTGTATTCTGGTCAGGTTAAGTTCAGCTAGGTTAGATATCGTGTCTTTGGATTGAATTTTTAACAGGAAAGGTTAAGTTGGTTTAAAGTAATCGAATCCGACAAACGTATTCAAGGCAACTTTTTCACAGGGTTTGTTTTCGTGGAACCTGGGCTAGTTATTTATGCTACGGAGTTGCTAACCCTACATGTTGACCTCATGGAACTTGAATGGTATTTAGGTGCGGTTAGTAACTCCGCATTACACGTAGTACGCCCCTAATAAATTTAATATGTTCCACTGTTCAAATAATGGGTTGTGAGCTCGTGCTGCTAGGTATGCAGATGCTATTTTCCGGGGCTTACGACATGGACCAAAGTATTCAGTAAAACATACAACTCGGCTCAATTGAATGGAAACCAAATAAAGAAGAAAATGTGTCAAACCTTTTGATTGAAGTGTAATATTGGTCAAAAAATTCTTTTGCGAGACTCTTGACTTCCTCTAACGGTCTGGGAACTCCTGGAGGTCTTGCTGTATTATATTGGATTAAACTCCCTAGACAAACTTGCTCCGTACATCTCGTATTCTGTAAATATCAAAAGAAACATTTGGAGACCAAATTCTTTAGATAAACTCAGCAGCACACTTAACCAAGAAGCTGGCGCTTCGTGGAGGAGAGAAAGCATGAAGTACAGAACAGAAGCCGGAATAATCAGATTGACAAGCATTCCCTGCACCTAGGCGTATTCCAACTTTCACCTTGAGCATCTTTCCCCAAATATCAATACTACAAGAAGGCAAGGGCTCATTCCGGAATTTGGCTTTTTAGAGCCCAACAATATTTCTGTGTTTTGGGGAATGACGTAAGTGGCTCGTAGCATCGCGGGAGTACAACGTCAGGTCAGGCCGGGTCTTTCTTAATAATATCCTTGAAACTGACTTGGAGGCCTCGGGCAGTTGAGCATGGTCGATAGTGATTGGCATTGGCACTGACGCGGCCTGAGTAATAGTGCCAGATGCCATCGGAGGAAAGCCCTAGCGTATTTGTTCATGTCGGGTCATTTTGGAGCACTTTTGACTTTAGCCTCGACACTCGACATTTATACCCTATTCCCTGCTCCCAAGACCCAACTGAATTTCATGTTTACAATGATTCGACAGTCAACCAAAGGTAACGAGATGTGTTGCTGCTTTGGATGTTCTTCCCTGTGTATAGAGCAAGTATTATCTGCCCATTGTCTATTCCTTCCAACAACACCAAGGATTCGAATAATATTTATTTCCTATTCAGTTATTCTCAGGCCAAAATAATGGAAATAAATAAAAAAGCTCTCAAGCCTGTCCTCCCCAACTTGGCTCTTGGAGTTTCACAGGGAGAGATCATGAGATCGTGATAAATGTAAACTCGTATTTTGCTCATAGAGACAAAAAAATCATAATGTTCTGGACTTGAGAAATGTATTTCCTTTTACAATGTATGAGTTTGCCTTTGATTCTGGGTCTAACGACAAGCTAAACAATGTATTCACAAAGAGAGATGACAAAAAGCGCACGGGAACTTTCTTTCCCACTCGTCCAAATCCAAACTACGCCAAACCGAACATTTGGATTTCCAATTCTAATTCAAGGAAGGCATCATACCATGTTTTTCACGTGTAACATAATTTCGCCAACTCTCAATACCATATTCATTCCTCAGTTATATTGACGATTTGATCAATTTGAAGGTTGCATGACATTTTTGAAATCTGACCGCGCTTATCATGCTACGTACACGCTACCCGTCGTTTATGGTTCAAAAAATTCAAATCTCGTAGGCACTCCTCAGTGGTGCATGTGGGCGAACAGCGAACCATGAGCGCACGTAAGATTTGAATTCAATTCGCTAGCACCACCGTGTAAGCACCACCGTGTAAGCACCACCGTGTAAGCACCACCGTGTAAGCACCACCGTGTAAGCACCACCGTGTAAGCACAACCGTGTTAGCACATAGACATTGGCCATTGGCTAGTTTACCCCATTATGCCGTTCAAATAAAAAATTGAATGACGCAACAAAGGTGCAGGTAGGCAAAGCAACTTTCAGGTGCTGGCGTCGGAACGGCGAGCATTCATAGCATGGCTCATCAACCTTCCGTAATGATCGTACAATCCACAACACTGTCATTGAGACTGTAAGACAAGAACACGAATAAGCTTCGCATGTAATTTTTATCTCAACAACATGTTTGCACTGACAGCTGAAACTGGCGACATACACAAACAATATATTTACATCACTGTCGCCTGGTTTTGCGATGAATCAAGCCTTGTGCGGGTACACACACATTCCAAGAAAAGAGCAGAATTGATCAGCTTGTAATCGCACTTGCCATATGTATCAGTTGAATGATATCCAGATGATGCAAAATACGATGCAATAACTTAATAAAATTACGTACTCTAATCCGAATAATCCTACAAATAATTACAACTAAAATCATATTGTATTTACAATACGATACGTCCCGAAGAATGAAAGAATGTAATGAAAATAATGCATGCTGAATACCAACTTTTGACAATGAATGTGTGATAACAACATTGCGTGCTTCACTAATACAACAATTAAAAGTCGCGTAGTTTCACGTTTCAAGTGCATACCACCTTCCTGTGTTTCATTGTTACTTCAAGTTCAATATACGTCGTTGCTAAATAAGTTGAGATTATACAATAAAACTTGAGCTCTTTGGTACCTTTATTATGGCGTTGGTGCATGAGGTTGGTGCTGCTCTTTGTTTTTTATCCTAAAATCGAAGACGAAATTGGAGTGACAATCGAGAAATACTTTGCAACTTACACATGTATGCTTGTGGAATTCTAATTTGTAAGGGCGATTCTACGAAAAAGTTCCCCGAATTTGTTTCCCATGTGAAATGGTTCCCTTGAAAAAGTTCTCTCTCAAACATTTATTTTAATTTTGTCGGATTCCAATTCTTAACCAAGCCTAACTAGACTTAAAGTAACATGACTAGCAGGTTCTTGTCAAAGGCTAGAATTAGAATTTGGAATTTTAGAGTTTTTTGGCAGGAGACTTTTTGGCAGGGAATATTTGAGCCGTCCCTATTGCAGCCACTGTAGATTTTGCAAGAATTTTCAAAAACCAGTTTTAACATGGCATGACTGAAGTAAGTGCCAGATTGATGATTCTGCAAATTGTACACATCATTGAGAGTAACGAGTGATGAGTAATAGCCTCACATTCTTCATCTGTACCTTGTATCATTAGGAACAGCATGGGCTCATATTTGAGTGGGAATGGGAATACTCAGAAATCGCTTGAAGCCTAAATACATTGAAAACAGAAGACAAATAAATAGTAAAAAAGGCTTTTTATCTCAATTTGCTTATTGTCTTTGTAAGGTAATCTGCTGCGGTGACCTTGTACGAATCGTGGCAGAATACTGAAAATCTTTTGTAGCAGCCAGACGAAGCTATTTTTAAATCATGATGCATGCTCAATACAAACCGGAACTAGAAACGTCAGTCGACAACCCTTACACGCGGCTACTTTCCACTTTTCCCAAAGACCTCATAAAACACTGGATAATAAACATAAACCTAAATCTGTGTGCGGCAGTTTCACGGGAATTCTAGTTGATTTATGATCCCGTAATTCAAGAACGTATCAACATAAGGCAAAAATGTTTTTGCAACGCAAATGTCTTAAAAGTTCAATTAAACCTTCTTCCTTGTGCACCAGTAGTACAGCAGATACATTCAACCTGCTGAAATCGCATCTTAATACATTTGAATGCGAGCACCGGCCTTTTACGCTGCAGTTGGTCGTTGACAGGCACCACTTAATTAAAATGACATCTCAAACTTGAACGATAGTGCAACTGTGTTTGGATTGAACCTGTTCCAAACCTCCTTGAATGCACTTTTATTGCAATCATAACAAAGTACAAAACTTGTCCTTGTGCTTCCTGCTGTTCCTGGCGCCATTGGTTTCTTTTATTGCCTTTACTCATAAATCCTGCTGACATTTAGCTTGAAGTTGCAACTAAAAGTTCGGAAACTCATCTCGTATTTTAATCGCGCCTATGCATAGCTAAGCGTAACGCTGCTAAACAGTGTTTCAATTGCGTCTCAATGGGCGATGCGTATTAATATTTGTGAGCATTCGAGCACACATAGAATTATCTTGAATTATTTTAGTTATTATGGCGTTACATTGTTATGTATGTTCAAAAATTACTCATTTAATTGGATTAATCAATAAAAATTATCGCATTCTGTACTGCGCAGTTATTGTAACGTATTGTTTGGACTTATTTAAAGGAATGCAGCGTATTTTTAATATGGCAAATTCTTAAATGGCAGAATGGATTACTTTGTTTCTCTTCACGTGAATAATAGATTTTTGTTTCTTACGGCCTTCAAAAACTAATATTACATTTGATTCACGGTATGTATGTTATAACCTTTCTTGATTTGGAACAAATGTATTATAGCCATGCTATCAGTTTTACCAAATCAATATGTGTCATATTTGAACTGGCGAGTGTTTGGCATAATGGAACTTTCTTGTTTCACTTAGTTGCCGTCGGCATGTTTTTCTCCGAAGAGAGATGAACCACTGATTGATAAGCGATACTGATAGATAAAGAGGGCAGGAAACTAACTATCGACGAGTCGCCGTTTTGAAATACATTTGTGAGATCCGGCTAATCTGACTCTAGACTAAAGGTATATTATGGTAATTGGAGTAATCAAAAGTCCATTATTGATTTCAGTCTTCCGTCATTAGAACGAGAGTGGGAGGGGGAGGGCATACTTGTTTCTGAAGATCAAGTGAAAGCGTCATGCCGTGCCATGACGTGTAGACTGTGCCATGATCTCCAATAATTTTAGATACATTAATCAACTATATTTAGCACAGGAGTAATACATACAAGCATGTTGCTTCTTTTAATTTTACAAATCGACGTCATTTCGACAAAAATAACTTGGAGCACGCGATCGTAATTTTTTTTAAAATGTCTGATAAAAGTAACCTAGAAATATTATAAAGAACTAGCAGGCCAACGAATCAGGGCCAAGCACTGAACTGTATAGTTGAACTGACTTTAACTTGCACGCAAATTGGTAAAAAGTTGTGTTTTGAGCCTGTAAATACTGAATTTAGAACAACCAAGCAGAAACAGAATATATAGTGTTGCCTATGCCTATGTATGTACGTACATATACATACCATGAAATAAATAAGCTCGTGCTAGATGAAGATAGCGAGTAGCGGATTTCGTTAAACGACTAAGGTAGTCAGATTGTGCTTGGCTCAAATAGTCGTAATCTTTTCATTTACTGCTTAAATAATTCAGCTTTTAATTGTTACGTAATCAAGACGACTATCTATTGTTACGAAACTGCTACCGAGTCAAATCTTAAAATGCATTTTGCGAGAAGAATTCAGGAGAAACTGCCAGAAAAAGTCAGCAGAACCAATTAGGCGATGAAGAAAAATCATTAGACAGACAGAAAGAGAGATACACACATATACATAGACTCATTAAGCTCGGTATATTCGAGGATTTTTGCTGAACGGCCGAACACTGTCCCGCTACATTTAATTGAAATTATCAATAATTTTCACTCGTGTCATTGGCCTGCTACGTATTTAAAAACCGTAAGTATTGTTCTCAAATATCTTAAATATCTTAGCATCTCCAATTCGTTGTTGGCAGCTTTGTATAAACACGCTACACTGTTACTTGAAAACATCTTGCGTTGCAGTTTACCAAGGAAATTACTGGTGGAAATAAACTTCAGACCCATTTGATGCTGTCCCCATAATGGCCTGACGCTCAACTGGCAGTATCCGATTCAAGGTTAAAATTCTTTGTAAGTCTTTGTTTAGGTCGTAATATTCGGACAAACGGTTTCCAACTGACGCACAATACTAGTAGCAGTAAAAGTTTACCACAAATTGTTATTTTTCTATATATCGTCGACAAGGAGGTTCAGCCCCCCACACAAATGGTTTCAGCGCGCATTTGAGGATATTCATGTGAAATTATTACAAATCGTTTCCATATGGAGATATTATTTCAGGTCCGTGATGCCCTGGATCCCGGATCTGATTGGCTCTCAAATCTCAGGAGAATAATAATATTGCATATTATACGTATGCTTGTATCAGTACTTTGTATGCATCGAGTTACCGAGGTGTAGCATGAATATTAACAGTATGATTTGGCTAGAGAATTTAAGGGTGAGAAACTACGAGCTTTTCAAGTAGAATAAATAGTGAATTATTCAAAACTTCTCCATAATAAATGTATGTAGTTCAAACCTCAGCTACAATTGCATAGGTATTTCTACTTTGATTAGGGACTTGACTAATGTATGACACGTGGTAGAATATTTGTATGTCATTATAAATCGGCAACGCTGAATAAATGTAGCTTTCGTGTTTCTGTACAGAATAACCTTAGCTCCATTCACACATGCATACGTACAAGAGCACGGAGGAGATTGGCTGTATGAGATTCTGGAACTTTATACCAAACTTTAAGATTAATTAATCAGTACCAGAACTTAAAATTGGTAAGCACAGCCAAACGCGCATGAATAATATTACACGCTTGTTTAGCTGCCACTACTTTTCCCAAGTTTTTGATTCTGGTCTCATTTAGCATATGCTAAAATTCTTGATTTAAAGAAACTAGAAGGAACGAAATATTTAAGGCGGAAATTCAGAGCTGCTCACAGGAAGTGTTACGCTCGGTTAGCGTTTTATTGGCCTAGTGTGAAAAGCTGCCCGATGCTCTGTGTCTATGAGCATCTCAATGAGTCAGGCTGGAATAATATGCAAACTCATGGAACATCTCTGTGATTTTTCTACTCCAATGCGAACAACGAACGTACCCTGGTCTTGTATAAAGTGATTATTAATACCTGGCTCCCAATTATTTTTTAAAATATAAATACCCGCACAGGAAACCAAAATTTTATGGTCTTTACAAAGTTCAAATTTATATTTAATTCTACTTTAAAACCGCCGGAAACAGGTTCCCCCCTAGGAATTGGGATCATAGGACGCCGTCCTGTATCATTCTGAATTCATTTTATTCCGATTAAACGCAAGGAAGTGTGGCTGAAAGTTTTTTGACGAAGTATGAATAATGATTATGCTTGTAGCATTCCCAACCTTCAAACTTCCTACGAGCACCTCGCCAGGAAAGAGAATAGGAATTACGAAAGGATTTGAACCGGATTTTCCAAGAGATTATTGTCTCGACGACAAGCTTGTGATGTGAACTAAAATACATCCATACACGCTAAGTAGAAAAACAGGCCAACAACGTAGCTAGTAGCTACCCATAATACTTGAGTGGAAGCTAAGCACTCCCACTTCACTTTCACCATATATGTAATCTAATGACTAAATAAAGCATTATTCAAAATTCTCTTCACTCCGCTTCACAGGTTAGCACGTTCATTTTCATGCTTTCAGATTTTCTGTTTTCCTAACCTCAAAAGAAGACTCTTTGGATTTAGTTTTCCACTTGGAACAGTAAATAAATATAGTTTCAAAAATAATGCAATATTGTAGCACAGCCGTCCTTGAGCATTATGAAGGCAAAGGCCAGGTTCCCTCGTAGGACTTTCTCCAGAGAAGCTAAGCGTATTGGAATGGACTGTTCTCTTCTGAGCGGCCTTCCTAATCTTCCCGTCTCCCTACCGTCAACAATGGAATTACGGGTGAAAGTTCGACTATTATTAGTGTAACCCTGCATTATGCTCCCGACAAAGTGCACATGCTTTCTACTTAACTCAATAAAATGTCAATATTTAGAATATTGCACGGAGCTGCTCACAGTGAGCACAAACGCTAAATTATACTTTTGTGAGGAACGTGTCCAACCGGACCACATTTGTACACTGTTTTTTGATGTATCAGGGTTATATGAGGTTATATTACGTTAGGTTAGTTTATGTTCAATAAGTTAGGTTAGGTCAAATGACAAAATGTAGTAAATTTCTTGCTGTTCAATTAAACGGGATCAATTGGCGGGAAGAACATGGCCTGAACCCGACACACTTGACATATTTACAAACTTTATTTTCCGCCGTGAGAACCTCCATATAACTTTGCTCACTAGAATCCTATTTGCAAGCAATTTGCACCTAGCCTGCTCTATAGAATATGTTCCTGAATCGCGTTATATTCATCTACTAATTAAGAACCCATTCAGGAACCCACGTGTTGAGCCTATTACTAATTTCCTCTCCGCCCTACGACATATAAGGACCCAATTGATAGCTCTATCAGAGCCTCCAACGGCATTGTTCCCCTGCTTGAATGCTTCTATTCCTAGGAGCCGTATTCGAAGCCCTATACGAAGATGCGCTAATCTACTATGCATGGAGAAAGGTCTGGTGAGGTGAGTGCCTAATAATAATAGGAATATAGGCCCATCTGCTCAGCCCAGTGCACCCACGCCGCCCAATCTCCTACCTCCTCAACATGTAGGCAGTGGTCCATACCATAAATCTGTGGGAGTGAGTAGCAGTAAAAGAAATAGAAAAGAATTTCAGTTTTGATAAGAAGAAATTGAGAGTTGTAATGTAATGTTTGAAAGCGGAGGAGAGAAAGAGAGAGAAAAAGTGGGATTTTTGTCTTCCTTCCTGGAATACTAAGGGATTTGCATGAATGAATGAACAGTGGAGAGAGAGACGTGGAGGAAAGGAGAGAATAAAGAAATTGAAAGGGAGATAGGGCAGAAGACGGGAGGAGCGGCTTGTATGGACACTCAACACGCACGCAAACACAAGGGCACTGAGCAAAGCCGCTCTACCTGACTTGACGATAAGACAGAGAGAGATAGGATGAAAGTCGGAAGTTGTTTACTAAAGCCCAGGCTAGTCCCACACTCACTTCAGGTCCACTCAAAATTAAAATGACTTTTCACTTCATGCTCAGCTTTATTGTATATAGGACATGAATATAAATGGACTAGTACACCACGAATACGTGCAAACCACGGATCCTGGGGGAACTGGGCTTTCATACATGCATCGTGTACTTTTCCTGCTTTTTTGAAGAAGTTTGTGTCTTACTGTGTATATAGGCCTACCAAGACTTAAATCAAGAAAATACGGGCAACTGAAAACCAGACATGTTTGAAATATAATTCACGATTTAAGTAAGAGGTTTTCGGAGCTGGATTACCAGTTTGACTTCCTCTGTTATTGATTTCAGAAATGACTAATACCAATGTTTTATTTTTATTTGTATTTTTTGTAAAATGTACTTTGTTAATTTTGCTAGCTAGGAAGGCACTTAGAGTACAGTAGGTAGTAATTATTTTTATTGTTACTAGTAATGCAATTTTACATGGATATTAACAAACGTTCGGCTCATTCTTGGTTCTTGGTCAAAATACATTTTCAATGTCAATGTCAGCTATTCCCATTACTTATAGTAAAAAGCCAAAAGTTGATGAAAATAAGTTTTTACACTTTTAGTATAAATTAGGTGAAAAATGTTTTTTAGATGTTAATAATAAGCCTTTAACTTCAGTTTTTTTTAACCTCCGGTTGGACTGATGATAGAGTTGAAATTACACAGATTACGCTTTAAGATGATATTGACTAACAAAAAAATACATTTAACGCCTAATGTTAATATTAAACAGAATATTGAATCACGGTATTCATCCCTTTGGAAAAGGCAGAACGAAACTTGGCATACGCCATAACTGCTGCGCCATAACCGCCCAATTTATAACGCCAAAATCAGCGAGTGAGATAGTGGCAGCGCAGTGGTGCAGTCGTGCCTCGGGGATATACGATATTTATCGGTATTCGTGTACCCAGATAGGTAGACCAGGAGATTGATCCGTCACAAAGAATTCGATGTACATTATGATATGAATCTTTACAGTTTGTGAACTTGTGGGATATGCAGAAAAGCAGTGGCAGTGGGCGCTGGGTATACCTTAATACCAACAAATTTAGCATATACTGTTTCAAGCCGGAATACATGGATTGAGAATATTGTTCTCAATTATTTACTGTAACAATAATGCCAGTTAGCTGTGAGCAGCACTGCGTGTCCCTTGCCCATGCAAATGTACAAAATAATTCCGGCTTATAATCAATACCTAGTGGCTACAGCTGAGGTTAATTTAATAGGATACGCTACTGCAGTCTAAAATCTAAAATCAGGTCAAAGAAGAAGCGTGCAACAAGAACATTTATGGAGCGGTACGAATAATTTGATCATCTACCAATTAGCTACAATATGTGCTTCCTCGGTTGGAATAATTTCTCGTGTTAGACCAAGTCTAGCACGAGTGATACGAGATGCTTTCGGAATTGTGCATGCACTTTTCGTAACTTCTAACAGGAAATTCCAAATTTTGCAGACATATAAGATTAATCTAAATTAGGAAAAGAAGAGAATATATTGTAAATACCGAAGTGAGACAGAGTATTTTGTTCTGCGGTAGGGCGTGAAGACGGTCAACAATGACTTCGGATGTTTGGGAATTATTTAGCTTTATCATGGCGTCCAACTGGAGCACTTTCTCAGGCAGCCACTTTCACTCCGCTGACCTAGACTCACTCTCCGTTTGGACGAGAGGAGGAACTGCCAACAAGTGTCTGTCGCCCAGGCCCAAGGCACCTCTCACTCCATCAAGTAAATTAATACTATCTCCAGTTTGTTCTTCTTATCTCTTATCACACAAATTGATGGCTCGGAGACGGCACATTTGTACAATATTTGCTTTTACCTCCTACAGCGCTTCAGCCGAGTAATAATCAAATTCGTCGTATGACAATTGACACATTGGGAATAATTGTGAGTCAAACTCTCACTTTCCCAAGGTTTTGGATGGGACAGATGATGTGATTTCAGTTTAGAAAATTTACTATGATGACCGTGAGTGTAAGGAACGCCATGCGGGGCTTGGGTCGGGGTTTCTATCTCTAACATGACAGAAAATACATACAACATTTATGCGTACGTTTCTAGTGTTCCTTTCAGCTGGCATTATTAGATTCTATGTGCAATACTAGCAATAAGCTTTTGTAAGCATATTGGTGTCCAACCTTGCTCTTTCATCTTGTCGCGAGGTTTAAAAGCTTCCGAGTCAATTAGCCAATGTTAGTGTTGATAATGTGTAGTATTGCTAAAATATGCTGAGTGGGTCATCGCATCTGAATGGAATTCCAATTTTTTTTAGAGTAGTACATGTCTTCGCCAAGTGGCTGAATTCGTCATAAACAACCCTGCACTTCTCTTATCAAGTGTAAACAGGTGTAACAGCACCTGTCATATCCACCAGGAACGATGGGCATAATTGCAAACAGGCTAATTGACCTTCAAGCACTTAAGTGTTTTAAGTGTCGGATTATTTTATGAGCACTAGAGCTGGTTTTCAAATTCTTATACATATACAGTTGTACAACATGTAAGAAATTTTAAGTTTGTTTGGCGGGAAAAGGGAGGCTGTTACGGGACTCCGTTTTGTTGAGGACTTCAATCAGATTTCCAAACTGCTCTAAATTGAGCTTGACTTGCATAATTGGCTCTTTTACTGAGCGAATGACAATTCTTTATTCATAATGCAATTTGGAGATTTGTCTATTTAGTTTATGACACAATTCTTTGATAGCAGAAAGAATAAAGCAGCATGTCACGAGCCAAGGAGTGGATTAGATTCTTATATTTCATCCAAATAAACACACGAGTCTTAGGATGAAATCAGTCCTCAGCAAAAAGCCGTTTGGCACTTCCTTGTGTTGTAATGAAGTTGGCTCTTAGCTAACATTTCCCATCTCCCGTGGGTAATTACCGTGTTTTGGTATATAAATTTTTATCTGCTCTGTTCCTCAAATAACAGAAGGCTGGCGTCTTTGGCTTGGCTTTCACAATTTCTTGTCCAAATGTCAGGCTTGAGGGCTGGCGGATTTATTTTTTTTTACTTTGCATATGAATAATAAACAATTTGAAGCTTCCATGTTCAATTCGAAACAAGGTAACGGTCCTTGTTCCAATTATTCTCTGACGTTCAGCATGTGAGTGCTTTTTAGGAACCCTTTGAGCTCTCAAGCGTGATTGGAATGAGCTGGGGAAAGGAGAGGCTTGAGGTTAGATACCAGCACAGCAGCAGCACCGACGAAAATCTGTTATGTACCTCTCTTCGCATGAATATGAATGTGAAGAGTTTAAAAATGCCTTTGTACAATCAAATTGGATTAGCCCCGGCGTCCTGTCTCCACGACGGATCCTAATTTGAGATTGAGACCAGGGTGAGACTGCTGTACACGGCCTTCTCAATAAGGAAACATCGAAATAATTCGCCAGTTTCCTGTTTAACTACGTAGGTAATGGATATGGACGCTGTTGTGCTTTTTTGGTAAGTGGTTGTTGCTGGTTGATGTACTCTACGAAATAGGAATACTTTTCGAGCAGAACGGCTTTATGAAAAATTATTGTCTGCCCGTTTCTGGATAATGCATTTTCAGACCAGCAGATAGTGGCAGATTTTATTTGTTAGCCGCGATCGGAAACTCGAAATATATTTTTATAGAACGTTGAATGCGGTGAAACAAAAATTATGAAACCCACAAAAACTGTCAAGCATACAATTTTTTTTTTGAAACACAATAGTTTCGAAAAAAATACGAAAACAGTCAAACAAAAACAATGCTCTGAAACAATGTTTTTGGGAGAGTAATTAACCTCTCAATACCTTTGAAGAAGTATATTTTTTAAAAAAAGGTAAATAGATACAATTTGTTTAAATTTTTTTAAACAGTTAAATAAGCAAAGTGGTCTAAAACACTAGCAGATTTTCGGAAACTTACGAAAACAGTTAATCAAAAAAGAAACTCGGAATACCTTGGATTAAATATAGTCTAAAAAGTAAAAATTCTGAAACACAATATTTTTGAAAAAGCACAAAATGCCAAACAAACATAAAAGAATGTCAATCGAATTGCTCAAAGAGTCAGGCAAGCTATACCCTTGCGTTCTGGTCTCGAGCTGCCATGGTTTTTCTAGAACAGAGCATATGGAGTTGCCTCCGTTGTGAATGAAGAGTCAATTGACCGTAGTAAATCTCTCTCCATCTCGAACAAACTGAATTCCTAATGCCAAAATCCCTGTTACATGCTTCAAGAACTTTCTCCTATTGTCTACAATTCACTCCGACCTCGAATAAGTCCTTTGCTTTAACCAGTACAGAGATTTAAATAACCGATTGTCCTCTAATTTCTTAATTTAAATTGCAAAATTATTGTACTCACAATTCAAATCATGATTGCTATCCTAGATTTCTTGAAAAAATTCCGAAATTCACCCAATCATACAATCATACCAAACGCGCCCGTATATATAAATACGACCATTACTGAACAAATCTTCATATTTTAAAATAACCGTACAAAAACCCGTGCTGCCAACCGTACGCACCACGACGAGCAATGGGATGGACTATAGTTTTTTAGCCAATGCCCCATGATCCTGAATTTATTTCGGAATAAACAAAAGCCCAAAATTGAGTATACAATAGTCCAGATTTTTAGACCAGAAATCCCTGCATCGTGGATCCTCCTACGGCTTTATTTAAATTAGGATTTTGAATTTGTGCTTCTACGAAACTCGTATGCAACTCGTTCCGAGAGGCCTGTTGTTGGCAGTGGAGTGGGACATGAAGTGGAAGTATAAATCCGTAATGCAATAAATACCCACCTATTCTATCGGCTAGCATAATGAAGTAATTAATTGCAAACTAGGCGACAAGGGCCGTGTCTGGGACGTAAAGCAGGTCTGTTGTAGTTGTAATTGCTTACAAGTTACAAGAGGAAGCTTTGAATAAAGGACTTGGCTCTTCCGAACAACTAAATAGAATGCATATAGCCGCACTGCAGAGAGAAGCTTAATCACTCCTTTACAGACTGGATTTCCCGTAACGTTTAGTCAATACGGATTAAACGGATCCCAACACCCCACAAGATATTATGCATATTTATGTGGAGAGCTGGGCTTAATTTCAGGCTACGTAGACTCATATGTTCAGCACGAAGACCCGTTTATTCCTATAATATTTGGACTGAACTCTGTTTGTATTTTGGGAAATCGGATCATTTTATTCATTCGAACCATGTTTCAGGGTTTATGTTCGGATACAACGTGTTCCTACTGAAGATGGGAAGTACAAGGTGAAGTTTTTTTTATTTCTAGCATGTGCTCTTTTCTAAGATGTGGAACGCTCATGAAGCATGCTATTGAACAATCAGTTTGAATTTGGAAGAACAGTGTTTACGGATCACGGGCCAAGAGCCCAAATCCAAATAGAATCTATTTGGTAACGTCCAAGTTTTAGCTGTTTGATATTCAGGGGCGGTAATTGATTCAGCATTTGATTGCTACAATGAGTTAAGTTCACGTGTTATAAAAATACTTTTCTAAACTGTCGGTATTGATCGGCTGCTCGGTACGATTTGGCTACAGAATTTGTGAGGCAACCACGCCAATTTCTTGTATAACTGTCGGTTGTGTTGTTTCAATGTACATAAAATAGGTATTTATGGTATAAAAGCGTTTCTTTATCATAGAGGCTAACTAATTCATTCGCGACACCTCTGCTCAATCCTGGAGTACTCATATAACGAGCTTCATGATTCTGTAGTGTATGTATGCATCCTTCTGCCTGCGTCTGAGGCTGAGGCTTTTTCTCAAGCTTCTTATTCATTCTGCTGACGTATTCTGTCAGTTAATGATGGCTTCTTCTTGCAAAAAGAAAATCTCGATTTTACTTGGTAACAACTTTGTAAGAACAGAAAGTGGGATAACCGAGAGGAGCGTAGCAATGAAGTGTCTCTGATTCAACTAAAAATGTACGTAAATGTAAGATTTATTTAAATTAAGCAGAATCTGATGACTTGAAGCCCAGATTCCGTAACTCACTATCTTGAACTACATAAATATAACCAGCTTCTATATATTGTGGTGAATGTGTGTGTGTAGGCATGCATCTATCTTTCTGTCCAAAATTTTTAATTCTGCTTCAGATTGGTATGCACGTAGTCCTAAATTCAGTATTTAAGGGCTTAAAACACAACTTTATACATATTTCGGTCCAATGTGTAACCAGTTCAGCTACACACATCAGTGCTTGGTACTGATTCGCGAGCTCGCTAGTACCATTTATTTATTTAAGATTTGTCAAACTTTTCTATGAAAACAAACCCTAAATCTAGTCAACCCGTCCACACAATACCGTGTCGAGACATGATTGAGTTCTTCGGTTCATTAAAGGGCTTATTGCTTTAGGCATTCTCTACTAAGATTATCAGTGATTTTATTTGGTACTGCTCCATACAGGCAATATAAAGGGATTCGTTTTTAATCTTTAAAAAATTCTTTAAAAATAGGCGGTGATGGCTCGCGTATTACAGAAAATCCTGTACAATACAAATACAAATCTATGTAAATAGGTTTAGGTAAGGAAGACACGACCAGTTGTAACTCCATATGAAGAAAATTTTGTAACAAGGCATTGTAACACCCGTGTATTAGTATCTAGAAAATCTAACCTAACCTAATTAATGCTCCTCTGGGTGGCATGTGTATTATGATGGTCAAGTTAGGTTTACGAAATGTTAATTTAAGCGGGGTTACAAGGTAGGATTACATAACTTTGTCCATATGGGTTACAATCAACCATGTCTTCCTTACCACAACCCAAATCTGGATGTCAGAGCGGGATTCGAGGGTTGAAAAGTGAAAGCATGGAAGAGAAAGCGGAGACTCACCGTTACATGATGACTTTGAGTGAACTGTTTGGTATGGAGCGTATCATAGAACTCGGACACCCCCGTAGAGAAATTCCTGAGCTTGATGGGCTTGAGGGCCGCTGCGAGCGGACAGACACTGTTGGACCGGGCGGGCTCCCGAATGGTAGGCAGGGGTTGAACGGCGGGTTTTGAGGGTGGAGGTGGGCTGGGGGTGGTCAATCTGGGGCTGGGCCGCTCCAGGGTCGCCTCCCCATTCTCGCCTTCACCCCCGCCACTGAAGTGGACCCAAGCCTGCCCCGTGTTGACCCGGCCTGAGCTCCCCGCCCCCTCTTCCGCCCTCGGCTCACTCCCCAGCCCCGAGCTAAAACTGCTGCTCCCACTGCTGCTCAACGAGGAAAGGAGGTTCGGTCAGTTTGGCAAATGGCATATTCACAACATTTACCAATACACAATGCAACACTTTGTTATGTACTTAGCGTTTTGTTATGCAATTTTTCCATTATTGAAATAGTTCTCAAAAGATTTTTCCAATATCGCATGGAATTTATCTTATACAGATACGAATGAACTTAATTCGTCTGTTAATATCATGTAAATAAGTGTGAGATAAGAACGCCCACTTGTCACATGTTCTTCTAAGACTCCAATCAATAAATTACAGACAAATGAACTTACGACTAATTAATACATGTTTGAAATATAATTCAGGATTCCACTGGGTTATTACCAGATTCACTTCTTCTGTTACTGATTTCGATATTAAATTAGTACAAATATTACCGTTTTCTGTTAATTTCAAATTAAAATTGAAAATACTATGTTGCCTCGTTGGGCTCAAGAAATAAGTTTTTTATGTCAATAAGGATGTTGCGAGAGTGCGCCTATTTTTTATATTTTATTTGTGGAATATGCCAGTTGCCAAACTGACCCAAGATCGCTGAGCGGGCTGACGAGGAAGCTGCTGCTAGAGCTGCTCAGGGCCGCACTGCTCCAGCCGCTCGTCCCGCCGCTCGTGCTGCTCTTCCGGCTGGGCGAGGGGCCAGGTGGCCGGGGCTGTGGACTGGGTCCTGTGATGGGGTTGGCGAGAAGTGAGGAACTGAGGCTACTAATGATGGAGCTCACAATGCCGCCAGACCCACTCTTGTCTTTCATTTCAGCATCCGAGAGAGAGATGCAGACTAAGAGCCCAACAGTTGGAACGCGGGCCTTTGAGCAGGAAGGAAGGAAGAAAGTGGCTTATGTACTTGGGCCCGAGACGGGAAATGAAATGCTTTCTGCGGACGCTGAGGCCTTCGTGGCCAAACCAGGGGCTGGAAGTCTCCTCCCTTCTACCCGCTCTCCAGCCTACACAACCTGCCCAACACGGCCCAGGCTCTGCGTCTCCGCTTTTCACCCGAATTAGCCCCTTCAATATCGCCACTGCATCTGGACTGGGCGCAGAAACCCTTAAGCTTGGACTGGATTTCCGTTTATTCAGTTTTGCTAGAATTTAAACCGTCTCGCAATTGCTGGCCTCAACCTCTGAACAACATGATAATAAGACAGATAATTATGTGAACTTAAAATATACTTTGAACAGCTATTGTCAAATTAGGAGTTGTGTCAGTGTTTGAATAGGAAGTATGACGCGTTTCCTGATAATCTTAAATGTTCTTTAATTAGTGAGGTCATTTCAAAAGTATTGAGTTGCAGCCTTGGGCATAGCTCTGTCAAAACAGAAGTTGAGAATTCTTGGAAACTCTCCATCTTATCTCTGATCCTCGATTCTTTAACATACGCATGTATGAATGACTTCTCTTGGATGTCTTATCGCCGCATTTCAATTGCGTCATGTCATGAGGCATTTTTGGTTTTGTGCTGTATTAATGCTTTCGTTTATTGTTGGATTTAAAAGTCCCCTTGTACAAACGAGTTCGTGAAATGTCTCAATTTTTTATGGTAAGTATTTTTTAAAAAGCGAAAAGTTTTAAGCCTCAGGACTATAGACTATAGACCTCAGGGTATACAGATTTTCAAATTAGGTTAGATTGTAGAAATGTCCAAAAACGACCTTACATGAGTTTTAGCTATGATGTGCATGTGCACAAGGCCATATCTAACCTGAACTTATCTAACCTAACTTAGATACTCTGAACTTGTCAATTTTTTTACTATGTGTTTGTTGCATGCAATGTGACTAATGTATGCCATAGCGTTGACGCATAGAAGAGCGTTTACACTGTAGCCTGATGCGCACCTGGTCTGGCCTTAACATCCAGGAAACCTGCATACACTCAGGCCGAACTCATGTCTGGCTGGACCACTAGACAACTTTTTATCTTCAAAGAGAAAGCAGAGAAAAAGTTGATCCGCGGTCACGGTAATTAAGCGGATTTGAAAGATGAGAGAGATTAATTAGGCTGTTTTGCTTTACCAACTACAGAAATGCCAGAGTTTACAAAAATACCCATGGAACGGCTAATACGGCTATTCGTGGAAGGATTTTAGTGTTTAGTAGAGTAAATCTTCCCGTTTTTATTTCAGCCGATTAAGTGCTGAAATACTCGATAAAACTTAATAAATAATTTATAATTATACAGCGTAGCTTAATCAAACTTTGGAAAATATATCGTAACCTTCTGGTGCCCAATGGATGACATTATTTCCATACTCCTAAAACTTTACCTAGTTGTTTATTTTATTATAAATGTATTCCTTTAATCCACTGGCCATGTGTTCCTGCAAAGCTCATGAATGCATGTATTTGTTATTGTAAACCTCTTCTATGAGAAGTTAAAGCTCTGAATTTCAGTGTTTTCCTTGAGATTTTCTTGAGAATCAGGCTTAGACGAACATGCTGAAAGCATTGACTACCTCAAGGAGAGTCTCTCAAGTTTTCATAACGTCATAAAGATTGGGGTTTATATTATTCGCCTTTGCCCTGTACACAGGCCCACATGCATGTATTCCATTTACGCTTAGATAAATAGAGGAGCATAAAGAGAAAGCAGGAGCTATGGCGAGCAAGTGTTGGAAGAATAATGTGTATCCAGATTTGTTGTGGCTTACCATAGCTTTCCTAATCCTCTCCTAACCGCTTGTGGAACTATGCGTAGACAGAATACAATATACCTGGAATGGAAAGAAAGCTTCTTAAGTAAAACGGAACAAAACCACACCTCCCACTCTCAACTTATCAAGGAACTAGCCTCGTAAATTTCAGAACCGAACCGAGCCTTTCTCTCTTTTTCAACAGGAAATACAAATAGAGAAACTGAGGAAACAGATGCTCAAACACATACGTTTTCTATGCGGCTCAAATAATTAAGCGTCCTCTTTCTTGAGTCAGATGATGTAGATTTAATTCATTCATTTGAAAAAAATACGAGCTTCTTCCGTCCTTTCTAGTAAACTTTTGGCTTATTTTTCCAGATCCGTAGTCGAATATGCACATGCATCATTTACTAGTGGCTATTGGGCGCAAAAATGTACAAATTACATACACAATTAATTTAATTTAAATATTTCCGATTAAAATATTTTGGGTAAAGCCTAACCTAACTTTTGTATTATGAAATGGATATCTAACCTAACATATAACTCCAATCTGACAGAGTGACATGAAAACTTTACGAGGGCACATTTTCAAGGGAGCCTTTTTGCAGAGAATAACGTATGGCAACAACGTTATCCCTTGGGAACCAACACTACAAGTGCATTTCTGTGTAATTATTTTAAGGATCCCTGCATTGCTTTGGAATGCTCTATATTTTGTATATACATACTTGGCAAGCTTATTTCAAGAAAATGACAATAACCTCATTAAGTATGCGGTTTCAGGGGAAAACCGCCAGACCAAAAACCGCGAAACCAAAAACCCTCGAGACAATGCAAAGCTTAAGTCCCAGATTTAATGCAGTATAGGTAGGTATCTAAACTTAGTCAAATTATTCAAGGTACGATCTGTTCAGAAAGTCTAACATGAAATCCAGTCAAACCAATTTTAAGTGTGTCACGGTTTTGGGTGACTTCATATTTGTTTGACGGTTTTCGGTCTTGCGGTTTTCACCGGCTCCCTAAGCCTGTGTATTTTACCACGACCCACGACATAGAGTACGAAAAATGAGTTCGTACTCGGTGCATGACGTCATGTGGTATAGCGTGTTGCATTGTGTCTTCCAAACGTTCCTTGTACGGGCTAACCTGTCTTTCTCTTCTGCCTATTTTCTCCCTTTTGCATTTCAGCAGATTAGGGAGATGATGAATAGGTGTCTTCTTAAGAAAACACTCAAGTCCCTACTTGGTTCTCACTCGACTAACTTGTGAAAAGAGCCAAAAGTGTTTTGAGTACAACTACCCGTTCCCACTTATGCGAGAATGGGAGAGGAATTCTTCATTAAATGCTTCCTCACACCTGACAACACGAGTTTAATAAAACTAATCTTAAGCTACTCTCAAGTCAATTCTCTGCTCTATTCCCACTTCGTGTCTCCTTAAGGAAAGATGAGCTCTATGTCGATTGAGCTCAACACTTCTTCATCTGGTTATCTCAGGTTACCGTGCGTCTTGAATTATTGCGCTAATTCTAGTAAGGTAATACAGCCTAGTCCGTCTATGTAAATTCCCTCAATCAACCAATGTTTGAGTTGAAAGCCAGGAACTGCATGAATCACAAGTATGTATATTGTTACAATCCTAGAGTACATATGGGTAAATGATCAACATTGTCTATGCGTATATGTAACTGGGCAAAGTTTTTCTGAAGTTTAGTAAACAAACCTAAGCTTCAAGTTGAAAGATCGCCCTAGTCATAGCAAAAGAAGATTCTACGACAATTGGGTAACGACAATTGGGTAAGCGACAGTTGGGTAACGACAATTGGGTAAGCGACAGTTGGGT
>JAQFXY010000405.1:0-30268 GCA_034693865.1 Ceratophysella sigillata | reverse complement strand
GGAGATAGCGGACATACATACATACATACATACATACATACATACAAACACACAACCGATTTTATTAGATAGGATACGTAGCTCAAAGTACAGAAAGCTTCGAGACTTAGAAACCCCAGTCCGGGGCCTTAGCCAGCACGGAAAAGAGGTTCACTGTGAGGCGTTGGGTTTGAAACTTGGGTTTCTTTCTTAGATGAGCCGTGGAGCAAGATAATTGGAATTGAGAACTTGAGCAGAACGCAGATGATATCTGATAGTTGAATTACCTTGTCGGAAAGTGAGCTCGTCATCTTCGGCACCCTCATAGTCATAAAGGGCTCGAACAGGAACTCCGGGCTCACCACGGTCGACAAGGGCTCCTTCACTGTTCGAACATTCGTCCCATTCCTCCTCCTCGAACGGATTTCGGTCTTTCCTGCTCGTATCAACAACCAGAACACATTTCACACTACTGAACAACACTTCTACATATAATTAAAGTTTTAAGAGTCGAGTGGAGTTTTGAGGAAGGTTGCGGATTTTACCCCATTACAAAAAATTAGCGCAAATTCTAGGCTGGAGTGCAATGACAAATCTTAAATCCCCTTTCCAGCTATCGCCCACTTTCGAGTTTAAGTCGTGGATAAGTTTTCCAAATGTAGACACTAATTGTACGGGCATAATGTACATCTCCGGTAAGTACTACATTTACATATTTCATTTTGCACTGCTTGGTATTCCTCGCAACAGCACAAAATGAAATAGCCAAAATAGGCCTTGTCACTTAAGTTTAGTTTGAAGACTTACCCAGACCCGTTGGGCTTAATTTCCTCCTCTTTCTTGATTTTGGGAGCTCTGGGTTCACCACTCCCATTAGATTTAAACTTCATGGAAGTCCCTTTGGGTTCCGCCGGACCACCGCCCTGCATTACAATTTAAGTCAGATTCAATTTCAGGATTCCCTATACCTAACTCTGAACCTCAGCCCTTCTGCCCAACCATCATCCAGCTTCCCAAGAACAAGAGTGAATAATTATTAGTATCTAACTAATGCCAAAGCCTAGCTAAGCTCAACTTCTAAACGGATGATGGTTCCTGGACTCCAATCCAACTTATGGCACTAATCTCAATGTCAACTAGGAAATTGTAAATTATAATCGGAAAAATGAGAGTATTAGTCCGTGGAGGAAGGGAATGGAAGCGAGCAATAATAGTAAATCACCTCAGAGCATAAATATCAGGAAACAAACAGAACATAATATGGAAAGGAACCATAATTACAATTTATCATTCTTATACGTGTTTTCAGTATTACTTTGTGTATATGGACAGTTGCATAGTACAAAGCGAGAGTTGGCTTTTAATTTAATTATTTAAGTTTGGGCTAAATGTTCCCACATTTCGGCGGTTCTCAGTGCTAAGAAAATCTACGAAACTCTGTGAACAATATTTATTCAGTATTGAACTTAGAATAATTGCCAATACGGAATGGAAGATCAATGTCATTTGACGATAACAAATACTTTATACACTGAACTTTTTAGTAGAAAAATTGATAGGGTGAGCTATAAAAAAAGTCATCCAATAATATCTACGCTGGTACCACTGCTCTCGAATCACTGGCCAAACTCGAACGAAGTTGGTAGTATTCTGACAACCTTAAACCCCATGTTACTCACAAGCAAGCCTAGATACGACGGAGCCGGAAATGTACCACGAATCGTAGAGATCGTACAGTAAGTATACCATCCAACGTAGTGGACGGTTTGTCAGAACAAAGCTACAGTTCAAAATTTCAAAAGTTGCTAATTTGTACCAACGGACAAGCAGTAATTGCAATTTACACCGAAAAGCAAGAAATAGACAAGAGAAAGCCAGAGTGTGAGCATGCATTAAAAACCTAGAAGCCTTCCAAGTACATTCTACGAGACAGAAAGAGAACAGAAGAGCGCATTCATTACCAGTACAGCTAAATTTTTGTTTTTTGCTGTAAACAAAAATATCTTACGGGTGGATAGTCCTCTGAAACTGATTTTTGCGTCAAGAGAGTAATTCCTCCAGTTGGAACACTTTCCTTTACTTTGGCTCTTGTAATATCTCTAAACTCTTCTGAGTATTCCTTTAGTTGGACCCAAAGGAAACAAAAAAAAATACCCAAAAAACATAAGCCCAATGTTATCATAACCAAAAATACTAATTGTATCAAAAGTTAAAACAGACATTCCAAATCCATATTACTCAATCGCTCAATAAGTTTCTCAGTTATCTAAGCAAATAATTAGTATTGACATTCCATGCAATTTCGCACATGCGTAAACTCATTCTCATCATGCAGTTCTTCCATTGGATTAAATTAAAATATTGAAAACCATGCAATAATTAACAGGTCATGCATCATGCACTTCGTTCCAGTTCCTAAATAGAAGCAAAACAAATACTGGAATTCGTGCATTGTGCTGCACGTGGAACACTATCAGGATGCTTCTGTTCGGAAGTTTTTGGATGTAATAGATTCAGAGTCGTGCTTGGAAAATATTACTATTTCGTACATTGCTAATATATAAATACATGTGGCTCTTTAATCCCGGATTAAAATATAAATCTATCAAAACGAATTTACCACCCAGTAACATCACGGCAACAATACCGACACAAAAACTGACTGGTCGATTCAATGTAAGTAGTTATTAAAGGCCAATCGTTTCTTTAGGAAAACTTCAAAACTCAGTACAAATAAACCGTGTCCTTCCCGAACGTTAACTGCTAATCGCGGCTCAATTCAGCGAGTCCGTGCAGATTCCCATATTCAAGATGAAGGAGTAAAAAGTGTAAGGATATAATACGTATGCATGTATTAGCTTGACATGCCTTGACAGAAGAATGCTGGAACGCCCTTTATCTTTTATTTGTACTTGAACAAGTACGAGTACGAGCATTAACATTCGATTCCCGTGTTTTGGCATTTCCACGTAAAAGCAGTTTAGAAATGTCTCTAAAATATGCTGGCATTGCTTTAAAAAGAGCATTTCCGTAGTCAAGACTCATATGACCAATTAAGTAAACAGGTATTGCAGTAGTGGTGTAATGAAAATTGGTCATCAAACGAAAATTAATTTCAATCTTTCATTATTTGGATGAAAAGTAGGATGCGAGTTGCTAATACAAACCTCAAAGGCGGGCCAGTTCATCGCCATGTTCACTCCATGATTGTTGGACCACCATTTCAAGTCCTTCAAGTGATCCGCATTGTTGATAGTGTGATGGAATTCTTCGTAGATTTGAGGTAAGCTGTGTGATACATAAAATTCGGATTTAGATATACATCATGCATGTCCAGCCAAGGAACCACTTTGCAACTAGCAAATTAAACAGAACCGAGGACCACCGCCCCTTCTGCAGCACTAACCTGGGTTTCTCTGATATATTGATACACTTATGAATTGCAAACATGGCGTCCTTGAAAAAAGTCAATCTCTTTGCCTCCATTTCTTGGCACTTGTCAAAGACCTCCCGCATATCCTCAATGTACTTGGGATTATACGCTGTGATTTCGGCTAGAGCCGCTTCGTACTTCTCTCTCCCCCGCTGTACCTCTTCTTTACTTTTCGCCACGCGGTCTTGCATTTTCTTCAGCTATTCACAAACACAGACAAAGAGTGGAAAACGAAATTAGTACGAGTAAGGTCTGCCAAATTGACCCACAGGAGTAGGCTGATCATAAGTAAACGCACACGTACCGTTAGTTGCCAAGCTAGAGCAATGCAGAATCCAGAGCGACGTACAATCTCAACTTACCGAAAAATCTAACTTAAGTCCAAGTCGTAAACAGACGTCATGGAGTAAACAAAAAATTAGGTATTGCTATACGTTAAGCCTGCTTATTAGAACTTTCTCTGGATTCCGCACCGCATAAGGTTGACAAAGAACAATCCAGGTGAGTAACAAACAAGACAGGACGGAAGAGTGAGTACAAGTACAAGGTTACGTTGCTTTTGAGTCACAGCCATATATTTCTAAACAAAAGCTCTGATGACTAACAATTAGGTTGACATGCTTTACAACCCGCCACAGTTTCCAAAATTAGAGTGAAAACTATGGAGTACTCAACATGGAACGAACAGAAGGTAGTGGTTACTAAACGTCTCAACAAATGTTGAACAAAGCAAACAGAGAGAGAGTCACAATTAATTATTGCAGTATCAAAGTGAAAATTATTGAGAGAGGAGCTCACATTTGTCGAATTCCCAGACTGCTCCACCAATCCACCACAAATCCACAAAAAAATAATTAGTCAAAAATAAAATTAGAAAACGGAAAGGCTCAGAGAACAATCTTAATTATCTAAAACACAAGTGAACAAATCGGTCCCAACATAATATGCAATATACTAATTAAGCCGTGGAGTTTAGCCTCCGTTGACTAACCTTGCTCACTCTCTGCAAGTTAGGTTAGCTAAAGTCAATTCCAAGTTAAAAACTTGTAAATTGCACTTGACAAATTACTACATGAGCTAGCCGTTGAGATATAAAGTGGCCTGGTCGGCGTGGCGCGTGGCTGCGGAAACTCGGCCCCCTCCATTTAAACATACAACACAGCCATTGGGATATGGGAAAGGCGGAAAGTAGCCCTAGCTTAACTCAATATAACTAATGCATTCTACATTATGCACAGTTGTGAATTTCTGTTCACAAAGACTCACGGCTTAATCTTTAATCACCTCGCAGTGTGCACCTTTCTATAACAAAGGACCGCCTGTAATTTCTTCAGTAATGATCAGTGATCAGTAATGATTTTTCTACTGCTTGATAGGGAAGTAGTTATAATTCTAACAGGATCCGATTGATCCGGTGCGGATCAGTGCTCTCCGAATGGGAACAATGTGGATTGGGATGGCATATTATTTTCTCCACTAAAACCATTTTACGACAGGTAACACACTTCCAAAACAACAAGATTTCATATGAACAGAGCCTCTTTCAATTTATTGACCGCAACAAAACATAAACCTACAAATAGGAAAATAATAGCATGATTAAGAGACTCCCTGTCGAGCCAACTCACACTCCATCACTCATAGTGTGCAAGTGCAATGCGTTGGACACGCTCGTTAATTTGTGCTCATCAGAACCTAAGTAATTCGGCAGGGTGCACGGAGGTTTGGTTAGTGTCCATTAGCACGGGCAATAACGTAGTATTTAGACTGAACTCACTCAGCGTCCTAAAATTCCCATTTGTCATCCCAACTTTATTCTGCTAAGCAGACAATCCTAATTGAATTGAGCGTAGAGAGAACTACTGAGATGACCAACACAAAAGGAACAAAGAAAGCAGGGTTTAGTTCCCAGGGCATCCTATAAAATTAGGCATACTCAGCTGGTCGGCATTCAGAGAAAATGAAACTCATAATAATTAAGCTACGGGAATGTGTTGTGTATGAATAAAGCCCTGTCCCGTTACCGCTACTAAATCCAATTGTTGTCTTAAACCTAAATGCTGGCTTTGATGTTATTATGCTTGCTTAAACATACGTTTCTGCAGTGTAATCCGGTCATCTTGCCGTTAAAGGCGTGTGCACAAGGTGCATGAGACCAACACCCCCTCATGTCGCATGAGATGAGAGAGATTTGCTTGTTGTGCTTTGTACGTACAGAGTTGTCAAGAGCGAGATGGACAGCACTGTACATAACCTGCTAGAGCTTTGGCTCCGTAAAAGAAATATCTGGCCAACTGGCTATGAGGCACTTCTCTGAGTGTAAGGTTATTTGCCTTACTAGACATGATATTAACATTACTCAATTATGCTGCAAAGCAGAATTTACTAAGAGAAATATATTTAATTGGTTTGGAGCAATTACACCTTTGCCCATGATAGAATTAAACTTGTCATTTCCACACACACTTCAAACTTAAACTCAAGTGAGTCTACAGCATCTCTCGCTCTAATTCTTGAATAAATTGCAGTCTCGGACCCTTCAAATGTCAAACATGTAAAGTCTGTGGAAATGGAAAGTAAATCTAATTTCAAATTTTACCCAAAGTACTTAACGTGATTACGATTTAGAAACAGACTCGCAAAATCGAGCATGTTAAGCATGTAATGCAATGTACAAATGTCAAATAAAAATTAACCCAAAGAAATAATAGTGTTGTTCATGTAGCGCGTTGGAAAGTCATAAACATTACTACGGAGAACCGCCTTTGACAATTTATGGATTAAAGTAAGCAAGTGGATAGATACTGCGGTCCTGAAGTTCTCTCCGTAATAATGATGTTGACCGCTCAACTCGCTCTGAGTAGCTCTGAAGAAGAATCTCTGGTGAAGGCGGAAATAATTGAATAACAGAAAGACTCTACCTGATCTGGAGACATGGAGGAGTCACTGGTTGCATTTTTCTCTTGATTCAGAGCCGACTTTTCGTTCTTACATGCATTGTGGTAGTCCGTCCGCGTCTTGTTTACTTTTGTTAGAATCTTCGCCCACGGTTTTTGAGCTTTTTTGAACAAATCTTCAATTTCCTTCTTCTCCTTCAAATTCATCACGTTCTGAAAGGAGGGAAAAGAATGAAACTCAATTAGTATTAGCACAGTTCTACCAGTCCCTAAAGAAACGTCAAAAGCATTTTTTCATCGTCTTGTTTGTACAGCGTCAATCATGGTTCACAGTTCCGTTTACGGTTCAGAACATTATGATTGCGTACAGGTTATGGCGGAACTGAATCATGACCAATTCGTAAAAGCTGTAACAGATTCCGTCTTTATGTTTGGCTAGAGACTATAAAGCTCCAACAACAGTTCCGATTGGACACAAAAGCACACACAATATAAAATATAATCCATTAGAGCAAAAGTCCTGAGAAGTGTGACAGTTTTGAGATGCAGCATTCAGCTTCTGTTAAGCTAATGCATGTCCAATTATTTACCTAAGGTGTCTTTCAATTTCGTTTATCACCCTTATCTACAACGTTACTACTTTAAGTACTAAAAATGTGCCTGCGCCAGCTCTGGCCCAGAAGGGAAGACAACATAGATTCAGTAGCTATAAAATATCAAACTAAAGTTTTTGTGAGTTTTATATTTGTTTGTGTGATGACGTCTCTATATTTTTCCGGAAATGCATTTATGAGTTATTGGTTCGAATATTTTCATATTTCCAAAATATTTTCAAACATTTGGAATAAGTTTGACAATCCCAAATGTAGATTTGGCTGCTTATCGATAAATAATTTCGTTATATATATGCCCAAGTAAAGCACTTTTACTTACGCATCTCACCTCATAAGACTATTCTGGTCTAGAATACTTAAAATTGTACTTAAACCTATGGATCCTACCTAAAGCTCTTACTATTTAGCTACTGGCATTTTCTAATATTTTGCTAGTATTTTCGTCGTTTAGTTCCTCAGCTTCAGCCGAGAGGAATATTGAATGTTTAGGTAATCCATGAAGTAGAGTAAATCTTTATTTTTCATCTGCCCGAAGCCTGAGCTGATTTTTTGAAATATGAAATTCCGTATCCTCATTGTGTAATTCGTTTACTATTGTTATTGAATCTGCTGCATGCGGTAGTACGGTAGACAGGAATGTCATGTCATGCAGAAACCCATTCGCCTCTCCTGCTGCTTCCCACGTTTCAAAGAAAGGAAAAGATAAAAATCAATAACATTAGGGAAAAATACGCACACCATATACCATAAGGTACGTATTGTGTGGAAATCTCAGAACGGAGACATGTATGTATTATAGGAACATACCACCACTGATTGACACACCCGACGAAGTAGCACAACAAATACCCACAAATAATAACATTCGGTATACACCAAGTACATTAACTAACTACATACACTTTGCTTGCAGACCAACATTTCTGCAGAAACAAATGTTCTCATGCATCACACACATAATCCCCAAAATATCCATTCATATGAATGAAAGAGCAGCTAAAAACATCGTCCCAGGCCAGGGCCTAACAAGCTTATTGTTTCTTACAAGACGAAGATAATACTATTAATGCTAATGATAATGAGAGTCTTCGACCAACATACACCAACCAGCTGACTATCCGCATTCCTTCCTTGCTCTGTGAATATTACATACGCCTATTTAAATGTCTCTTGTGCCGAGGACAGGATGCTCCTTCCTAGCCAACACAGAGCATTACACCTTTACATTAATTACCTCGGCAAGCACAACAGATCAGCCTTATGCAAATACAACAAAAGTAAATGATTCAAGATGTACGCTTGAAAAACTAAATTACCGACTATCTTTAGCCTTTCTCAAAGTATTTGGACACCGTTACTCAAGTTGATATGCTTTTTAAACGATGGGGATAGAAAAAACAAGCTATTAGTAAAAATAGTCATACGCACCAAAACCTAAACAAGAAACCAGTATAATACACTGGCAACTTAACTGGAGTGAAAGGTGATGTTGAATCTACAACATATTAAAGATATGGAGGTGAACATACATTAGATACCAAAAAAGTTGTTTGTGTATTTAATCGGGCGAATACCTACAAAATACATCAAAGAAAATACGATAAGCTCATTCTGATAATCCGGCTGCTGGCTGCTAATAAGGCTAATAAATCCAGAGCTCCACACATCGAGCTCGCCAGCTAAATTGAACGCAGCTTCAATATGTCATGCTCCTATTTAATGTTTGAATTCTAACAGGCTAATACGTATGTTAAATGCCTGAGGCAAGTATGATTCCCAGGTTTTCTCCGTTAACGGGTAGACTCCCTGAGAGCTGCGAGTCACTTTGTAGATACGAGAAACGAGTAGAACTTGTTTGCCTACATCTGGCAGTAAGTGACAACTGAGGACTTTGGGTTGGGACATGAGAAAAAGAGACAGACAGTAAATGACAAGGAAGGTCTTAATTGAATCTAGCATCGCAATTCAATAAAAATCAAAAGTGAACCAGAATTGGACACAAGGAGACGTGTAGACGGAATACGAATATTCCAAGTCGTCCTCCTTCTCCCACAACCCATAATGCACAGAACCACAGCGACAGGAAATGTTGACGAGGAGTCTAATGCGGAGCTGTGGACGAGTCGAAAATTCAAGTTGTTGTTAGTGAAAGTGAGGGACAAATGAAATTAAATTCAATGAGTCAGGCCTGGGATATCAGGAGCATCAGTTGAAAGGGTGTGAGTCGGCATAAAAACAACGAAGATGACAACAGGATGGAAGCAGGGCAAGAATTAATCCAAAATGCTCTGTTCTTCTATGTATGCAAAATTTAAATGCTTAGGCCTACACTTAAAATTGTCACGTTCAATAAATACAAATGTGTCATGTCTGAATCTTTATCATGTTCATGTTTGCTCTATGTAGGCATGCCTTCATTGTATTTGTTATTTGTGTGTAGGTGTGTATATTGATTTTGCTTATCCGAATCTCAACAGCTAAACTGGGCCACTTGATAAAATACAGCGTTTGTCAAGAGTACTGTAGATGACAAGTAAATGCTATTTTTAAATGTGAGTAACTGTTAACTTGCCACATTTCTAGCCATGCCATGCACTTCAGACACATACTGGATCAAATATGAAGCTGAAAGTCTTACTTTATGATAATTTTCCTTTTGCCAATTCCGGATATCTCCCACGACGTCGTTCTGAAGATCCTGCTTCACCTGGGTATGAACTTCACAAATCCGATCCGCTTCGACGAGCACACCTTTGCAAGCCGCTTCCGTCGTGCCATACTCCGGACCTTTCTCAATTGCCTCAGCCCATTTCTTGGACCACGTCTTCAAGCTTCGGGCGTAGAGTTTCTCTATTTCAGCTCTTTCTTGAACTAGAGTTATGAGGTCATTACACAGTTTGTAACCATCTTCGATTCTCTTCGTTGTCCTGCAAGTTCACCAATAGAGTTTGAAAATTAGACTAAACAAGAAATTATCGAGAAGAATTAATTTTGCTCATCGACATTCATTTCACAGCGCTATTTCCCTGTATTTTACCCACTACACTCCACGGCTCTTTTTTTTTCAACACTAAAAATACTCTATTTGCGTTGCGTTGATTTTGCCACATTGAATGACTCAAGCGGTGTCATTTCCTCTGAGATTTTATTTTAATGTGTAAAATTCCGTCTAAAGAATGATCGAATCGTCGATTGAAATGACCATCTCCACTGTATAGCTCCAAAAATATACTCGAACGTTGTCAATTGCATACAAGGATACGGAATAAATTGTAGCTAACACATTTACTGGTTTAGTATTATATTATTGTTGTGTTTATTATCCGATTATTTTACCGAGGCCTTTATAGACAGTTTTCACAGCTATATGCGATTGCGATTTGCTGTTCCTGATCTTTTGATTATAGTTATGCAAGGCTAAGGCTAAGCTAACTTCGGTTAAGTAGCATTACCATAGAGACTTGTATATTGCCAATTTGACGTAGATAAGTACTTGGGATTGTCCTAATCGGGCAAGACACGCATAGATTTACCACGTCCGAAATCAATTTCATAAAAACCCATTGCGTGTCCTTTCAAATAACATTTATTTAAATTAATGCAGATATTCATCGAACAACAGCTGCGAAATGGACCTTTGGATCTTTGGCAACGCGCTCATAAAAGATCTTTAACATTACACAAGTGTAAATCCTAATTAGGTTCTTCTACGTAAGGAGAGCGTAGGTGTATTGCATTGCACATGCCGTACCATGTAACATGTAATGGATTATTTCACGTTTTACCATCAAAATACCAATAAATGGTAGAACAGGCGTAGCTCAAGGTTAGGTGTTGCATGTTATTCCATTTTCAAATAAATTATTGCGAATCATTCGGCTCTGCTCCTCCGCTCTCATTAACATTAACAGGCACGTTCTCATATTCCCATGAATTTTTATTTTCGTCCTAGTAAGGTAAAACGTAAACCTCGCGGTCTGTTCCTAATGATTTTTACATAATTTAACAACGGGCAGAAGTGTGGCATATTAACCTCTAAAAACCCATGTCTTAATATATCTTCTCTAAGCCGAAGAGGATTTAGGTCCCAGTTAATTTAATTGCCATTTTACTATACTTACAAGTTTACCTTAGCTTCATTTGCACATCGGTTTCAAGCAAATGTGAATTATAATACATAGAATATTTGCAAGGAATTTAAAACCGGAAATCCCGATATTCGCAACTAACGAACAAAAGAAACACTACGTTACCAGTGTTTACTATCATATCATATATTATTACGTGGAAGTAATAATAAAGGAAGTTCTAATTATATTATTATGCTATTATCTGAATTAAAGTATGGAATTATCGGCACAAAGTTTATCACAGTACACTGGCTAGAACTGAATGAAATTGTAATATATTTATATGCATCCTTCCTAAGGGACAGAAAATATAGGAATTCAGGAAATGAATTTGGGTAATTTTTATCTGTACAGTACAACATGAAGGGCTTGGCCAGCTCGCTGTGAGTGAAATGAGGCCTCAAGTCACCCTTTCGCCAAAAACTACCTGGCATAATGTCATAAAATCCTATTTTTAGTTAATGAATCTAGGTCTCAACTTACCTTTTGTAGTTTCCTGGTTCCCAAAAAGAATCACTCGAGGCAATTAGCATTCCGTCTTCACTGTGATGAGACATGCTGTCAAATACCTTCATTTTCATCAAAAAACAAATTAAGTCAAATTATAGTTCAACTTGAAAAACCAACTCAAACTCTAAAATTTGGTGGACCTAAGCCGAGAGCCCAAACAAACCCAGTAAGACCAAAGTCTGAGACAGAACTGGGACCTGACTCTTGGGAATTCCTCAATAACGTTACGTGAATCAGATAGGATGAAAAAAATAATAATCAGCCGCTAACCATCCCAGCAGGAGCAAGAGCGCAGCGTAGCAAGAGGAAATGTAATGCAAAGTAAACGTCAAGTATTTTTTGCACTCCCTTCAGTTTCAATTCCAACGTTAACTCAAGTCTGAGTCCAATTACGAACTAGGCAGTAGATTTGAAGATGCATGTCGACATTCAGCAAACTTTCCCACAGTGCTAGTTGCTAGTGTTATGGTAAAACGAGAGTCCGCCGTCACACACTCAATTCATAATGCCGCATCATGAGGAGGAGCAGCAAAGCAAGAGGAAAGTAGAATTTATTTTAGTTAATTATTGAAAATCTACAACCCACACTCATCGGTTGCATCATTTTGTAATGAAGTCACACACTGTTCTCCCAGTCTATCTTATCAGAGAGTCATACATAAAAACATTCCACAATTTCATACCTTTACCTGAGCTTAGCACTATGTACTGTAGCATCAAGGTGAAGTTATATCCATGGAATTAAATACCTGTATTACTTCTAATGTAAACGTAACCCAAAACTAAACTCAACTACAGTTATCTAGGTATCTGAGTGAATGCTGTATAATCTGGAATTCTGACATGGTTTCATAACTACGTCAACGCAGAGATTCCTCACATTCCGCTCAAGTACAAGTATCTCCCTTCTGCTACGCTATTTACATCATCAATCATCATATTATTCTATTATGGATTCTGATTCAGACTAAAGACCGTCACGATGAATTTGTTTCAACGGACAGCATGCCAGATAAACGAATAGTAGATGCTTCAGTAAGCATTTATTACTGTTTACTGTCAAATTCACAAACTTCCAACTTGAACGTAGTGCCACACCTATATTTAGAGATCTTTGGAACGGCAGAAATTGGGTTCGGGAATGATATATTATAACTTACTAATTTCCTGACATATTATTTAAAAGTATTTGACAATAAGTATTATTAATTTAGAGGATATAATGCAAATACCGTTCAATTCAATGAGATCTAATATTATTTAAATACATGTATGACTCAGTAGCAAACAAGAGCCGAGAGCCGGTACATCCAATCGGAACGACATTCCAGGGATTACCGTGAAACAAGATCCACTACTGATGAAATTGCAGAGTAGGAATGCTTACAGCCTATTAATTCCATTCACCTGTATCGAGCACGGGCATGGCTACTACACATATGTAGGTACATAACATCACATAAGTACCTACATATGTAGACTACATTTAACGGAGGAGAAATCCTTTTGTTTCTCCACCTTTCTTGTATTACTTAAACTAACGGTGAAATCAAGAAAAAGAAGAAAATGATATACAGATAATTTGTGATACGATAGACGACGATGAAGGACTAGAATCTTGATTTGAAAAGGAGAGGATGCTAAGGGTATAGGAGAGGTAAAGTAGTTGATTACAGAGAAATGAGTCCTGCTTAAATCTTACGGTTCAGTTGGGCTGCCCAACCCTCAGCCTCTCAGCTCACCAAGAAGATGAAGATGCCAGGAGAGATTATGATCATACATATTTGAAAGATCTCTCACATTAGCTTCCACTGAGCCCACGGTATACACACTAACAACAGTTGAGAAAATATTATTTTTTGAGGTGAGGTCTTGTCGTGGGTTTGAGGCGTTAAACATTTGAAAATTATTCATCAAACTTCTACGTTGTAGGTTGTAAACCTGGAGAGTTAAATAGTTTAGTATCTACAGTCCAAGCTTCCGTCTATCCCATGTTAGGTTATGCAATGCAATTCGCATTTATTCGAGACTTAGAGACAGACAAAAACAAGGACCTGTGGCCTACTGGGTTTCGAAGAAGAGTGCACTTAAGATAAGACAATTGATTAAAACATGAGCAATACCGACGCACACGTGAAATTGTGTTGATACAAGAAGTCATGACGTTCCGTTCGTGTGTCACCCAAAACAGAATTGAAATTGTCATTGAACCCAGTAGAAACACTAACAGTAAATTCCAATGGATATACTTAATAGGTGGTAATTGGTAGGTAATGGTTAACGTTACCTTCCGGAAGGAACGTTCTTATTATACTGTAATATGTGTGATCTGCCACACACATTTTGCACAAGGCTTCGATTTCTATGCAGCAAGTATATGGATCATATGTATGTCGCCCTAAATGCATTAGTAAGGCTGCTTTCTTTGGAGTCTGGCGGACGACGACGCGACGGTCGACGGTGTGTCGATCCATGCTCCAAATAAGAAGTAGCCCGAAGTGAATTCGATTATTAGTAACCCAATAGAAATGTCAATTAGTCATAACTTGAACTAAATCTATTACCTGCCCCTTGCCAATTCCAATACCCGAGTTTGTCTGTAATCTATAAAGGGTAATGGCTGCAGTCCTAATTCAGTTTAGTTACGTCATTTATTATTCATTAGCCAATATTCTCTGTACTGCTATCATGCTGTCTGATGTAGTTATTAAGTACATCTGAACACATTATAATTTGCGCTCGTCTTAATTCTCATAAGTTCGGGATGAATACAAAATGACACATCATTGACAGATTTCAAGTTGATATCTGATAAAAAACTACATAATAGAGGTACGGGGTGCTTGCTCATTTTATGCATCGACGTCCGGAAGTTAGAATGAGAGTACGTCCATATTGGTTCGTGAAAATTGCTTACAGTTACACCTGACTCAATAAAATTAATAGCGCAATCACTAAGAATTGCATATTCAAGCTTAAATTCAGAATTGCCAAGATCAATATCCGATATTGTTGAAAACGACATAATATATAAAGAACAAGTTAGCTGAACAGTTATAAATTTTCGGTTTCAGCAGTCACAGGTGGATATACCTATGTAGTCAAGTTATGAATGAAATGGTGGACGCAGCTACTAGAACTAAACTGACATGACATTTTTTGCCCGTCTAAATTGGAGAAGGAAAGAACGGTGATAGAAAATAATAGTCCAAGTAAGTACGTGTAAATAAGTACTTAATGGAAAGTATAAAAAATAAGAACAATCCATTTCCCACGAACCTAAACCTTGACTACAAATAGGCGTAGTGGAAAGTAGAAGTAGCAGGTGGAAAAGTAGTTTGGTTTTCGGTTTTGGAGAGAATTAGTTTCAAATCCAATAATACAATAATTCAATAAGCGGATGGAAACGGGAGACCTGGGAGTATGTTAACCTCGTCGTTTCGAGCAACGACCTACATTCAGAAATATGATCACTTGCTCCATGTCCATGTGTCAAAAGCGTGGCTTCAAGCGAAGCATTACACCTGCACGACACAGCATTGTTTCTGATTCAAAAATCACTAAGTTTTTAGGTTTTGTTCAGGTTTTCTGGTGAAAAGGATACATGTGTGTAAAGAATGACCCGGTCCTTGCCTTATACGTAGTACAGTACAAGTATCAACATACATATGTAGATAAACACAATCACACCAACGCTTATTTTATAGCAGACGTATAATTTTTAATTAACTTTACAGTTGACGCGGACGTTTACAATTTCAAATAAAAACGACTCATTCAGTCTATGTTTAGCTTAAATCGGCTTCAGATTTACACTACGTTCTACATTATGAAATATGTATAACTACTTTACGTTTACGTTTTACGTTTATCAGCAATCAGCAATACAAATAGGCATTAATACAAGGCTTGTAATAAGTCGGCCCTCAAAATATTAGAGTTTTCAGGCAAATAAGCACACATTTCCGGCAGATTCATAACCTAACCTATACATATGAAAAGATTTGCCGGAAAAGTCAATTTTTTGCCGGTCGAAAAATGTTTTCCCTTAATATAATACCAGGCAGGGCTTGCTTAATATCCGTGGGAAAGATTAAGTCAAAGTTAAGCACATCTACAGTACACAGTAAGGGCATAAATTGGAAAATCTGTTTTGAAAGCTACATTCAACATTTCAAATTGAAAAGCAATTTCAACAGGCAGTCAAAGTCCACAGAGCAATACACGAGTACTCAACTCACTGCAAATCTTTAGAATATTGAAATTAAAATACTGGCTGACTTGCTGTGCTACCAAATACGCACATTTAGCACGAATGGTTTATCGAGCGAGAGAGACTCCCCGGTATTGCACCGTTTCCTTCCGCTGCTTTGCTGCCGGTCTGCTTTTAACCGAGTTTATATTAGTTTGTGGCACTGAACTGACACGGAAAGAACAATGGTCTTATTGTGTACTGATGACTGAACTGAAATGAAGGCTTGAATTTCTTGTATTGTGTACATTACATTGTATTACATATTAGATAGATAGAGTGTGGAATGTCTTACTTGCTTCCTTGCCCAGGCGTTGTTGATGCTCAGGAGTCGTTGAAGGAGCCTTTTGTGGGCCCTTAGCTGCTAGCACTTGGCTTCCCAACCCTTCTTGAGATTTCCAAACACAATAACCTAAAACAACTACTTACTCCGAATCAGAACAGAAGTCCTATCTCGCACACCGAACAGGAGAGAATAAATGAAAATACGAGGTAGTATACGAATAATGGAATAATGTTCTGCTCGGATGGGAGTTGAGATCGAGAAACTGGGCTATGCACCATAGCTTCGCATTCATAGTTGCACAGAAGAGAGCATAGCACACCCGAACAGAAGCGAGTAGCCCGCATGCACCAATCATCACAAGAAATACAATAATTTGAAACTTGGGACCACGACCACACAGGATGATTCAAACCTCCGTCATTTTCTTCTGAAACCAAAAGGTCGTGTCCGAAGATACAAAATCAGGGGATAAGTAGATGGATCTATCCTTTAAAGAGATCATGCAGAGCATGATAGAAGAATAGACGTACACTGCGTCTAGGGGATAAGCTACAGTTTAAATGAGTTTTAAATCCATAACACACTGTGCTGCGAGCCTCTTCTGGGATATAATTTGTATTCTGTGAGGGATTTTCCTTTATTGTGGGTAAATAAAGACTAAACTAAAATCCACTAAAAGAACTGATAGAGTTATGCAAGTACTTGAAGGGCGAATACGGAATGCGATAGCGGATTAGATATGTCGGTGATACGAACCGACTTGAACCGGATTTTTAAATCTGCATTCGAATGTTCCGAATTCCAACAACTTCTTATGAGAGATTTGCCAGGTTGCACTTGGTGTTGACCATATGCTGGAAAACCTGCCAATAGTCATTGTACTGGTATGCTGATAATATTGAAATTGGACGAACCTTTAAATATATTAGGTTTTTTGTATATCGTTCAATATCTTCTTAATTCGTTCAACATGGTGGCTCAATCAGTCGGAACGAAATCCCATGTTGTTGTTCTCAGTCTTGATATATGTATGTATGTTAGTAGTTATTGACGTTTTCCTGCGATTTCTATTTCACAGTAGTAGTAGTAACTCGGCTAATAAATATTCAAAAAATTATTATTGAAACGAGGCATAAATCGCATTTCCTACCAGGCAGCCCATGTGTGTAAGCAGTATATTCATTGCATGGAGTTACCAAGAGCTGGCATGTCACTGCAAGTAAATACGACGACTATTCCGGCCTATATGTATGTATATTAGGGAAAATACTTAATTCAGTTAATGTGGAATGGAGTGAGCATGCTCGAACATTTCTATTTCTATTGAATTTTCAAATCGAATTTCAAGTGCGGGCTGCATTGCTCCAGAACAGGTACGGTGTCAGGCGCGACGGCAAAGACGGGGGTCAGTTACTCACGGATGATGTCATGCTCAAACTGAGCCTGGAATTTGTCTCATCTCTTATATTATTTGGGGCTTGTATTCCAGGATACGGAAATGTGAGAAGTTATTTTGATATTCGAGCTCTGATGTCACAAGTCACAATAATAAGCCTATGTAGTTGGTATAGTTCGGAGATCGGAGATGGAGTCAATGACGCTCAAGTTGAGAAAACACCGTTTCTGCGGCTGAGGGCGTGGTCTATGTGTTCACCTGCAAAGATCAATAACAGACTCAAATAATTTTAGTTTGTTTGATTGAATTCCCTAAAATCATATTTCCCGAAGAAATTAATGTTTGCTAATTGCATTTTTATTGCCTTTCCAGTAATGGGAGACGTTTCCGCAAATATTCATATACATACATACATAAAGTACATACATAGTATGTATATGCACAGGGCCTGTAATAGTACTAATTGCAAAGTAAAGTACATAGGCACAAATACAAAGTAATTAAATTCTAAATTGTAATAACACGGAAAGAACAATTAACATACCACTACCAAGCACAAAGCATGATGTTGTTAGTGCACCAGCCGAGCTTTTGGCCGGGATAACGTAGTACCGAAAAATATATTAATTGGAAAACAGAACAATAATTAATATATTAGCTAAATATTGATGAGGTACGCCTTTTAGGCTCAGATCGAAGAAGCTTTTTTGTAGTGATTCTGTGTAAGATTTATAAGAAACAATAATAGTATGCAAAAAACAATGTAAATACCTGCTTATTTTTTAATTAAAGCTAACTATGTAATGTATTATATTTAACACATTTGGGCATGTATTGATTTCTAGAGTATTTTGTGTTCTGTGGGTAGGTTACGCAATTTATAAACGATTTATTTACAAATTGACAGCTTTATTTTTACGTTTGCAAAATTGTAATTCCGCCTACTTAGTTCAGGTTATTAAATTAAATGCGATGTAGGAATCCGTACTGCTAAGCTGCTAAACATATTAGCATATGCATTTTGACATAAGAAGGCAGGGAGGCAGAGCAAATATCTTGTAGTTTATTCAAGCACATAATGGCCCAATAAGGGTTATGGTTATACAGGTTACGTTACATTGCAGATTACAGATTATAGCTCGTCAGTCCGGCGAAAAATCTCCCACTGAAAGGTTAGCAAGTTCGGTGCAGTTTGTGGGCTAAGTTGAATATCTTTCTGCGTGTTGTTATGTTGAATCTCATTATAAGGTTAAATTAGTAACTTTCTCGTAAAACCGTGTGCAGTATAAAGTACCATGTGCATTGCGCTTGGTGTGATTGACAGGCGCGGCGTAGACTTTTCAAAATTATGTAGAATATATTATTATTATTAGCCAAACAAGATTAAACAATGCATTATTTACAAAGATTGGTGTACAGTAATGCTCACGGAAATCTGGCCAGGACCATGTCCATGCGGTCAAAATTCACTGATTTTGCGAACTGATATTGTCACATTTGCCGCTGATCTGTGCTTTTTTGTATTCGGGGGGTGTTTCGAGTTTGGCATGTGACAAAAGAGTATGAGTATGGGCTTAAAAGTACGTGCTGCGTCCAACTCCAATTCACGCCTTGACCAAATACGAATATGCCTGTATATATGGTATTACATTACACCCCCGCGCTCCAACTTAACGGTCAGGTTCTGTTCGCGTGTCCTTCTTATGTAACATCAGAAGTCAAGCAACACACGAGACAGTTACCCGATCTAGGATCCAGGGGAAAAGGATAAAACCTAACTAAACTTTGTTTACACTATGGATTACGGGTTTCGGATTGGAGTGGATTTTGGACTTGGTACTGGCTTGGATTGGATTTTGGACTTGACTTTGGCTTGGATTTCTGTTTGGATTTTGGACTTGACTTTGGCTTGGATTTCTGTTTGGATTTTGGACTTGACTTTGGCTTGGTTTTTTAAATCGGATTGGATTGTACTGGATTTTGGATTGGATTTGACTGGATTTGACTGGATTTTGGATTGGATTTGACTGGATTTTGGATATTGGATTGGACTTTGGATCTTGGATTTGGACTTTTGGTTTATGAAGTGTTTGCGTGTTTCGTGTCAGTGCTTTATGTTTCTGTAGTGTGTTTGTGGTTGAAAACTTAAGGTATGTAAATATAATATAACATGAATGGTTGAATGAAAGGTCGTTTGAATGTCTGAATCGATGTGATTGTGTGTAGGGCCAGACAACTGTGAAAATGAGTTTCCATAGTCCGATTTGTCTATTGTTAGTGAAAGGGGAAGTACAAGTGAACCCTGACGCTATTTGAAACATTTCGGTTACTTTCACTCTCTTGTAAGTTGGGCCTCGGACTTTTCTCGAAGTCTGAGGTATCCTCCAGCTGTACTGCCGGCTAGTCCGGGTGAGCCATTATGAGGTAGGATACGGAATGAGGCGCATGTCTGGTCATGAAGAAAGTATATATGTAGTAGGGCTACATACTAGACACCTTACCTTCATGATTCGTCGCATATAGAACTACCTACCAAATAGACGCATTTAGAGCTAGAGCGCTCACTAGAGGCACTGCGGTCTGAAGCGACATGGTCTCCGTGCAAAGAAATTGGGTGGATTTTTTTGACAATTTTGTAAGGTACGAAGTTGCGGCTCTCCTTGAACTTCGACATTCAACAGGAGATGTTTTCGCCGCACAAGCACAGGAATTTGGTTAATGGCATGGTGGTTACGGCTGCAAATGGCTATATCATCGACATCGAAGTCTTTACTATGCCGATTCTCATAACAACGAATCAAAAATCCTTAATTCCATGTACGAAGATCCAAACAGTTTCTAGTTGTAGTTTCTAGTTTCTAGTTCTGTTTGGTGAGAAAACAGTTCTCATTGTTGACAGAGGGTTTCGCGATAGTGCTGTTGCTGCATAGGCGCATGGTCTTCGAATTGTAATGTCAAATCTCCTTCAAGGCGCTGGTTGGAAGCAATTCACTTCCTTAGAAGCAAAGAGTCAAGACTTGTAACCAAAGTTAGGTGGGTTATTGAGTCTGTCAATGGTCGAATCAATAACGTATTCAAGTTCTTCCGAAGCATAATACAAAATACGTACCTGCAAAACAACAAGCTGAACCGCATTCTGAGGATCTGCTGCGGAATGCTCAACAAATATTTTCAACCACTCACAGCAGACAAACCCGGAGATTTTAAGTTGGCCACTCTCATGGTAGAAAGAAGCGAGTTGTCGAATTTGTTGGCTTAAAGGATTGAAAGAGACAGGCTTCATTAAAGGCGTGTTTGCTGGGCTGAATTAACTCCTTCAGCCACCGCGAATTTTCCACGGCTAGACTTTGACGACCTTCTTAACATTACGATCGGATTATTCCAATTAAAGATGGCTCCGTCCTATTATTCTCGCATATTCGCAGAACCAGAAGTTCAACTAATTGAGAATTCGAAGTGCTTTATCTGGTACTACCTTGGAGCAGGTTTCCTGGATTAATTCGATTCAACATCCGTAGCAGATTCAGTAGTGGACAGTTGCACCGAACCTTTATACACTATGATGTTAACGATCCTAATAATGTAAATCCAAACATCCAAGCAGTCCGTGCCTAGTATTGCACTTGCAAATCTGGAGTCCGAATCGTAGGATGCTGCTCACACGTTGCTTCAATGCTCTGGTACATGGGGTATGGAAGACATCTTGAGAAGATTCCAAGACAAGCGCACCACTTAGGAGACAAACTCATACGGGCAGGTCAACCTACCTCATTTGCAGCAGCATTCGGTCATGTAGAAGCTCCTCGTCTGCCGAGAAGGGGAAATAGTGTTATAGACATGCCCGCCATGGAAACTATTCAGACTACTACATTTGAGCATGTTCAAGATCGTCAACCTACCTCATTTGCAGCAGCATTCGGTCATGTGGGAGCTTCTTGGCTGTCACTAACAAGAAATAATGTGGGGAGTAATGTGGTGATTTTTGCTGTTCCAGCTCGTCCGTCCACACTTTTTGTCTATGGTGCAGTGCTGGGAGAGCGCAGAGCTACACGTCTGGCAACAATTGCTATGAACTTATCAGTCGTTCAATCTGTGGTTCCACCTGCCGCTAGTCCTGAGGAAATGGAATGGTGGAGTGAAGCTCGTATGGGAAACTAACTTATAACATTTATTAATATAGGGCGAGTGGGGAGGCATATATGTACTATTAAAATATCATATATTCCTTTCCCACTGCAAACCGACTAGGGTAACGCGCGGAGCAGTACCTCTGTGGTCACGGTGGAAACCTGCTTAATTAAAAAAGAAGCATCATTCTTCTATCGTTTTTATTGCAAAATACAATATCATTATTGGGGAATAAATATTTGCATTACACGCGGACAGCATTATTATGCTCAATAAAAGTGCAAGAATCGATTACAATAGAGAAATACATCAATTCCAGACGAATTCCCACTTGTCATATTTTTTGCATAGGTCAACTGCATATTTATACACCAAATATGTGGTGAGTGCGAAATATATTTTTTTATAAGATGATATTCTTTAAACTTCAGGCAAAGATTTTCTAATACCTTAGATAAAGTCGGTTTCAGAACACAATAACTTTTCCTGAATACCGCTGCAGGGCTTTGCAAGATGGGTTTGAATTTTGAACTTTCCAACTTCGGGATATTTTTTAGAGGGTTCCCGACCGATATTTGGAAAAACCAAGGATGTTCTGCAAAGCCCTCATGTAAGGCTACAAAATAAGCCACCAATCAATAAAATCCATTGACCGGTTCAAAAGTTAGATTTCGCTGGTACTCCCATTAGACTCCTGTACCAGGCGCCATAGTGTAAAATTCGAATCAACCTTTTTTGCTACAGATTCTCTGATATCTAAGCTACATCACAGGGTATCACAATTTGCTGAACCCCGAGCGGCCTAAAACAGTCCTTACAAGGTACCGTCCTCAGAATTTTTGAACAGAAAGCCATTCTCAGTGCCAACAATAGTGCGATCTTCATTGTGTCAATTCTGTATTTAATTTTTTACCCAAAATATGGGGGGGGGGGGTTTGAACCCCTCAAAATCTATGGGCCACGCCCCTGGCATTTGGAGTTCTCAAACAAACCCTGTGAATTTCAGCCTTCTTATTATATTACGGACAATGTCTTCTGCTGGTCAGGTCGCCGTGAGTAGCATTATGGAGGGTAGATGTGAAGGTTATTGGTTTGTTTGTGCTGAGTGGCAGAAGGAAGAGGCCAGCTTCTTGGCGGGAAATGGGAGGGCGGAGCCCAAAAAGGCATACAGAAACCCACACCACACACGTACGTGATTCAGTCAGTCTGAAACAAACCACGTACACACAGCAGCAGTGCAGTGGTGATGGTGGTGGTGTGATGTGCAGAGATATAGATGGACGGACGTGTGCTGTGTGTTCAGGGCAGGGCTTACCTGCTCTGAAAAGCCTCTGTGAAAAGAAACACTGTGAGCAGCCAGGTTTTGGGCTATTGAATGGGAGCAGGACAGGAGTTTGCTGGATGAGGTATGTTCTCTTCGCACTTCTTGCCAATAAGTCTGGCGGATAAAGGTAAATTATGCATGGGACTCATTCAGCACGACTGACTACTACTGCGTTCATGTTCTGCTGCTGTCTGCTCTGTTCCTCCGTCGTCGGTTGACTTCTGTTCAGTCTTCTTCAAACATCAAACCAAACTGGCAGAAGATTCGAGTCACGATTTGTGTGTGTGTTGTGCTTTGTCACCTACAGTCCGACTCACACACCCACCCAACTGTCTTCCTCTGTGTTAATTCGCTCCTCCTGTCTACGGTCAACACGCCTGGTCACCGTTGACGGTTCACCTACAGAAGAACGGGCTTCATCTCACTCAATACGTTTCACAACCCGCGTACGTTAATTCACAACACCAAACTACTCGTGTCAACGGATTCAAGTTCAGAGTACGTTCACCCTGATTTCTCTATGTGCTATGTTATGCTTGATTTGCTGTTATTGTAGTTGGTACTTTGATTTTGACCAGTCTCAGCATTTTGACATTCCAGGTTCCAGGCTCATGGGCTTCTACATAACTAAAATAAGAATGACGTTGTTGGGCGTGACTGTTAAAGTTAAAAAATTCACTGGTTCGATTATACATATATTTAGGTGTTAAGGGTTCAGTGAAAAAATTTTACGTTTTTTAACCCACACGAATTAATAAACTTTTGACCCGTGACTTGTACGAGAATGACCCGATACCCGATCAAACGTTTTTGCACACATCGAGATAAGCAACTTTTGTTTGAAGAACCTTTCCCTAAAGCGTCAGGTCCAGATCACCGGTGAAGTGCAACAGGTCACAACTATGTAGAACTAGAGTAGTCCTGACCTGACACTTGAGAAAAAGTTCTTCGAACGAAAGTTGCTTATCTCGATGAGTGCAACAACTTTTGTTTTGGTCATTTCTGCGTACAGGTCACGGGTCAAAAGTTTCTTAATTTGTGTTTGTTAAACAACTTAATTTTCACTACACATTTATTTATCTATGGGTATAATCTTCATGTTTTGTGGCACTGTGTAGTAATGCAATGTAGAACGCTATACATAATGTAAAAATGGAAAATGTAGAACCTGGTTGGAAACCCAAGTTTCAACTCCGGGGCCTCACGCAACCATTACGAGGCGATTCATCCTGAGGCCTCGAATTTTGTATTTACCAATGTTTACAGGCATGACATTAGATTTTCCGCGTTTATAATAGCTCTGTATTTGCTTACTTGAGGGTGTCAATGTCAAAGTCAAAACACAAACTTAACGTGCTATTTACAAATACAGTTCCATATGCTTTTACCCATTCCTATCCTTACTCAATGTACTGCTTGTATGTTCAAGCATCGTAACATGCGACGAGACCTTTTAGTTGTGCCTGATAACCTAATCTCCAAGAACAAAGAATTGAGTCTGCGCAACTAGGGAGCGTTAAATGCTTAGCTGCTACTCGAATAACGTAACTTAATTGCACAAAATATGTTAATGTTACTTTTTCATTTGACCAACTTTAGAAGCCAGATACAATGCCGGTAACACGCGCTATGCGTAAGAAGGAAGCTGAAATAGAGCCAAACACCAAAGAGAATGCGGCCAACGCTAAAGTCAGAAAAGAGAAAGAGCAAAATGATGTCAAACGGAAGGAGACAAGAGAGGAAACAAAGGGAGCTGAAGCTAAAAAGCAGGCGACAAATGAAAGCAAAGCCACGAAGAGGAAAGCCGGACCGGCCTGCCAAACTGGACGTCAAAAGAATAATGTTGCGTTCAGCATATTTTCACCGCCGTCCGCGCAAACTCCAGCAACTGCTAGACACAAAGTGGCTTTCCAAACTTCGCCACCCGCGGCCTCTCCCAGACGTAAGAAGGCCAAGGCGGATCTCCAAACAAGAGTTGTCACTCCCTTTCCAGAGAAAATTGTTCAAGAACCGGCCGCTGAATTTGCATTACCCCCACGTGTAAAGAGGAAACCAGTAATTTTTACACCACAAATGAGTTCACGAAAGCCGCCAAGGGTGCCAGTTTCAGTAGTACCACCAGCAATTTCCGCATCAGTCGCAACGAAAGGATTTTCTACTGTGCCCAAGCCTCCACCACTTCCGCCCGTAGTGGTGGCTTCATCAGGTAAGTACATCTGAAGCATTAGCTTGTACATCGGTGGGATTTGTATCTTATCTTACTACTTGCTTCTTACATATTTTGCTTTCTTTATGTTCCAGGCGAGCCTCGACGAGAAGAGACTCTCGTCAATCCGAAAAAGAAAGATGCTTCCAAGCCAGACGCACTGGGTTTGGTGGAGCCGATTGCGGATAATGCTTCTATCGCCAGCTCCCGTCCTCGACGAGTACAAGCCAAAAGGAATTACGGCTCCGTTAAGGTGACAGTCAGTCGGCGGAACAGTGGAGCTCGACTAAACCCTAAAAGTGCTACCAAACCGAAGCATAAACCAACAACCAAGCGAGGTCCAACACAGGCTCAGCTCATTGCAGAAGAAAAGAGAGAGCAAGATCATCGACAACTCCGAAATTTGGTAAACAAATTGGGCCCAAATGGAGCTTGGGAAAAAAGAATTGTACAGATAACGGAAAAGACAGCGACCATGATTATCGTGAGTGGAGTGCTAATCTTCAATTGCTTAATTCTTTCTTGGTCCAAAGTTCTTAATTCTCCATGATTCATGAATACGAATCCTTATTACTGGCTTCAATTAAGCATCTATCTTTTTTCTTAAATACTTTTAATCTTTTCCATATTCTGACTTTTTATTGTAACTCTCTTACTGTAATTCCGTTTTTCAAGTACGTTTTGTACTAAATATAGGTTGTTTCAATTTAATTTACAATCTGATTTTACAGGATTCCAAGAAACTTTTAAATGAGATGTGTACACAAACCAGAGAAAACTGGAATGAGAATAGGCATAATCTTCGACGAGCGATCCAGCAGACACCCATGATGAGGAACCTTAGATCTAGAAAATTTGATATAGGTAGATTTTGTTTGTGATATGGGATTAGTTTATACTTTGGATTTTAGGTCACTGCAAGTTTTAAAAATATAATTATTTTCATTAGACGACACTAAGAAGAATGTGATTAGTTTGGAAACCTTGACAGAAAGTCCAACAGAATTAGTTCCGGTAAGGAATATTTATTACAATATTTATTACATTACTACTACTAATATATTACCGTCCACACAGTTTGCTTTCAATTTTAAATTGAATTAACAGACTATGAAGCCAACTAAATTCAAATTCGCTCCAGCCAAGAACCTTGTGACCAATCTGAAAAAGCGAGCTCTGTCTCCAGACACACCGGACTCGCCTCGACGCCTTCGTCATCAAATACCTGAGGTGTTTGATTTCAAGGAACGGTCACAGAAGCCGCTCGCCAAGAAAATGGCTTTTGAGTTTGACTCTTTCTTTGTCGCCGAGGCTGTGCAAGCTTTTGAGAAGTTGGCATTGAAGTCCCAGGAAAAGCCAAAGATTGCCGGTTCCGCTTTTAAGTGGACACCGAAACAATCTGACTCGGACTCCGTTGTTTTCAAAATCCCTCAGACACCATCTAAACGACCATCCGCACATGAAAAGAAGAGAACCCAAAGTCCTCTTCCAGCGGTTGACGTGCAGGCGTCGTTTTTATCCCGTAGATCACCAGAGGATGATGCGCAGAACGACGCTAGCTACTACACCTGTTCGGAACGCTTCAGTTCAGTTGAATCTCTTCCTCCCCAAACAGATGCTGCTGAGCCAATTCAAGAAATATCTGAAAATCCGGATATCTCTCTCGACATGGACTTTGCGGGAAGCGATGAGCCAGAGCTTAATTCCACATTCTGTGTGGAGTCTGCTCCGACCCCCGCCGAAAACCAGCCCACCATCAAGGATTCCGAGGTAAATTGTAACACTAGTTTAGCTTGCCACATTTTCTGAATAGTTACCGTGGTATCGCGCTAGTGAAACATATCATTTGCATTTGAGTCATCTTCATAATAGCTTAGTGGTGCCTCTGTATGGTTGGAAGGAATTTGTCCGAGCCGAGATAAACTACTAAAAAGACTTTATTAATTTGAATTTTATATGAATTGTTAAGATGGACGAGCAGCGCAAATCAACGCTCAAGATTACCTCGGGACTCGATTCGACCTTCCAAATTGAGACTGGATGCAGTACGACTTTCAACAAGTATTCGGAGCCACAGGAAGTATCTCCTGACATTCCTCCGCCCAACGGGAATTCCACTTTCAACATTAATTCCGGATCACAAAAAGTCACACCTGTTGCTGCTCATCCCAACGTAAATGCGACTTTCATCAAGACCGTGTCTCAAAAATTTATTCCTGTTCTTGCTCCTCCCAACGCTAATGAGACTTTTAGCATTGTTTCTGAGGTTCAAAAGGCTTTCAGCTCTGGATCCAATCCTAACGCGACTTTCAGCGTCCCAACACCCGAAGTTCCGTTAGTACCAACTCCTGATAAAACGTTTGTGGCTCCCACGCCCAAGAAACCTTTCAAGTTTGTCATTCCACTTCAAGACAGTTCGGATGAGGACTCGTTCATAAGTTGTCATAACGAGTCGTTGAACAACAGTTTGGACAATATTCAGATCACTCCTCACTCAGCCACTGAGAAAAGCGTGAAAATCAAGTCGGAATATGGGGCTGGTAACCAAACCTACCAGATTATCGGTGGTACTCCTGCCAATCCCAACCAAACTTATGTTGCTCAAAGTCGTTCCTCCGTCTCTGGCCTCAACTCCAAGAATTTTCCAGCAGATGAGGAGATCCCTGATCATGACCTTAATCCATGTATGGAGATGTCCATCTCAGAGACCAACATCGACACGTATGATATTACGCTTTACGAGGACTTGGATGAGGAGAACAGTCATCGGGCTTCAAAAGTTTTGCCTGGATGGGCTGCTGATCGTAAGTTGCATAATTCAATCTCAATTCCGCTCACTGATAGTTGCTCCCCAATTTAATCCAGCTCTGAGTTGACGTAACATTCCTTACATATTATTTCCCTTTTGATATTCTAGGAACATTTTTGACGCTGCAGCTCTACACATTGAATCCATCATTCCTTGACAAGACTGTTGATGATTTTGTTTTTCCTGGTATGCCGAAATTTAAGCTCTTCCCAGGAGCAATGGCTCCTCGTCGTCGGCCATAATCTCTGAAATGATAGTCGCCTATACATTGGTGAAGGACGTCCTGCTTCACCAGTAAATGCATTCCTACTTTTTTACTGTTCATGGCGCCGTACCTATTTATTAATACGATTTAAACCTTTATCATTGACATTATTGCAATTAGGTTACGGAGGTTCTACTTTCTCTTAACTTTACTGTTTATATTAATATCCAGTTTTTTTGTTCAATTGTATTTGAAATCATGTAATCTCTTTCACGTAATAAGCACTTCAAATATCCAATGAATTCTCCGACTAGATTTACAACGTCTCTGCTTTAAACTCTAGAAAAGATGTGTAAACAGGATAATTGCTCTGTATGTAATAAAATCGTATTTATTTGGTTCGAATTAGTCAATCCATCATTTAATAATTAAATTCAGTAGTATTCAAGCATATTTTTTACACTAGGGTTGTCTTGGGTTAGAGTTAATACCAAAGTTCTTTAGTATTTCATATTGTAGTACAAACTAGAATTTGGATTTGAGCTGTTGAAAGCTCCTAATCTATGTATAAGTGAAGGCTAGGCAGATGCGTTTTGTTGTGTGACGTCAGAGTCACAAAAGAATTGGCGAAATAGTCTCGGAGTGTTCCGACACCAATATGATTGGGCTTCATTCGAGTCCAGAATTGATCACGAAACTTCATCTGCAAAGCATAATCAGTCCATTAGTTTGAGCTAGTGGCAAAGAGCATATTTATAGGCACTATTACGTGCATCCAAGCTAATTAATATTTTTCTAAAAACCTAACAAAAATTCGAAACTGGCGAATAGCAGTGAAAGTACTACGGTGCACGTCTCCTTTGACAACTTTCATCAGAATCCATGTTAAATAAATGGCAGTCTAACTGGGCTAGCTTTAACTCCAAGTAACATATTATGTAGATTTTAAATACACTTAAATATTTAGTAGTGGAGTTTCCTACTCCATGTGGATTTTGGAAAACTATATTTAAGTGAGTCTTTCTTAAATATAAATAAATGAAGTACTCAAGTACGAAGTTCAGAGTGAAGCTTAAATTAATTCTTGAAGTACGCACGAGCGAGCGAGCGAGCGAGCGGCCTTCTGGGATTGAATCAGCTTATCGTGATTCTCGTCTTTGACCCGTTGTGCCTTGTGCTTCGAACCGTTTCAATTTGTGATGTTTCTTTGTCGTGCCGCTCCTGAACTTCCTTCGATGCTCGCCTGTACCGCTTCATTCGACGCTGGTCATGTCGCTTGTCATGTTGCTTCCGCTGTTTCTTCACGATAGCTCTCCAGGCTTCCATCGGAATTCCTTCTTTGGCAGGGACATACTCTTCGGCTGCATGGACCTTTTTGGGTTCATCTCATTATTTACCGTCTTTCATCAACGTCGATTCGGAAGTAGATCGTCATGGAGTCTTTTTCAACGGATTTCTTCCCCTTCATTTCTTGGGATGAAAGCAAATCACTCAACTGCTGGCCCACCTCCTTCCGCACGAGAATTTTCGAAGTCCTAGAATTGGCTAAATTCATACTAAGCACTTACATTTAGTGAACATGAAGCTGCAGACAAGTCAAAGTCTGTCTTCCATGTTGAATTCTACCCATGTTAAGCGTCGGCCCAAACTGGAATAGAAGAAATTCAGCAGCTATTTCAAGTGAACAAGATCGAAATTCGATCCAACATTAGGCATAGAACGTGGCTTCTTCCGACGCGTCCCATAGTAATGTGACCGAGGACTTTACCGAATTCATTTTACCGAATATTTAGTACCGAATTACAGTCTTATGGACAGTTTTTTTTATCGAACAACAACTTAGCCGAATGCCAGAATTAAACTAAATACAGTACAACGTTAAACAAACAACAATATATACATTATAATATATTAAATATTAAGTGAAACATGAATGAATTGAAGCAATTAATTGAATTTAAGCATGCAGTGGGTAGAAAATGTGAACTTGGAAAGAGTATCTATACCATAAAATCGTTCCTTTGGATGGATGGATGGATGTTTGTCCTCTATCTCCTCCGAAACCACTAAACGGATTTGGATGACCAATATCTTAAAAT
>JAQFXY010000404.1:0-30276 GCA_034693865.1 Ceratophysella sigillata | reverse complement strand
GTAATACCGGACTCCCCTTTACCGATTTTACCGATTACCGAAATCCTATTACCGGACCGGTATTGGGAGCACTAGTCCCATCCGTACCCCAGGTTAGACTAAGAAGTCGGAAACGCAAAAATTCGCTGAATATTGAATAAAGTGGTTCTACACGTATATTGTATTTCTGTAAAACTAAAAACCTACACAATTTCTGTAGCTCAATTTTTGTTAGCTAATTGGAATATGCAGACTATCCAGTGTCAACATTTTTATTTCCCAAAGAACTCGCTAATATGAATACACATATTGCCTTCTTCCTGGATCATCTTTCCAACTTTTCAACTTTTGCCAGATTATATCAAATATAACCGCATAGTTTTGATACTGAGCGTAGGCTGGAAATTGTTGACATTAGCCGAAGAGTATCAGTAACTACACTATCCAGCTCTCCGTATTGGCTACAACATATAAACTAGCATCTAAATTAATGTGCTGTGCAAGCGAGAATCAATCGATTGTTCTATACGACAACCGCTGACACGACACGCTTTATTTGACTTACCTAATTGCGTAGACTAAGGTCTAATGTTTCTTATTACGTATGTATCACTGTTGTTTACCGCGGGGATTGTGTAAGGCGTAAAGAGTGCTACATGGCGTGAAAAGCAGTCTACCGCATAAGAAATAATTCGGGGAATACTACCGGAAAGGTGGCTCTCATTACAAAATAAATAATTGGGAAGGTCCAATTTATATTAAGAAGAAGAAAATATGAAAAAAAGTCGTTAATATTCCCATGTATGCAAATATATGTTACGGCTAGTTGCTCATTACTGAGAAATACTTTATTTTCACTGTTATTTGATTTCGATGCACTCTCTTCCAATGATTTCATGCCACGGTGCCACATACTTTCCATTACGAAATGTATTAAAAGACTTTGTGAACAACTCTACAGATTTGCCGTTAAGTATTCTACTGTTGAAGCTGGACTGAATATACGAACAGACGGTAACATACGCGTTACACATGATGCAACCTTGAAATTATGGAAATATTTAACACGAACGAAGAAACTATTTATTGGGCACAAATATGCAAATTGGAATTTGGTGTCAGTTTTGTCACAATAAACTGCCTAACAGTCCACCATGTTCATAGATACTCGAATCAGAGTAAGGACGGAAGATTAAAGTGACAAGCAATTACAGAAATATGGAGCTCCATGTTAATTATTTTGAATGTGTGATTCTGATGCTGAACGCATTCTTGGCTTCCAGTCCACTTACTGCTCCCAATCCCACTGCCAAACAATGTACAAAGTTGACATTGATGGACTTCCACAACCCAAATGATTGACGTTGGAAAATTCTCATTTTCGTCTATGAAAGTTGACGATTCGAAGCGTATTCAGGTTTGGCAAACGATTTCAGCCTTCAACAACGCACGTTACTTGTATTTAATTTTGGTAAAAAAACAGGCGTGTGCGGAAATATAATGAAAACAAGATTATCGACCGCAACCTTATCCAAAGCATTTTTCATCGAACGTAACTTTGATCGAAAGTATTTTATCGAAACTTTCTCAAATCATGAGTTTTAGGAACATAAGGCGTAATCACGAAATTTAAATCGGGCTGGAAAGTCAATTCCTTTGTTATGTTAATCTTCATATTTTAACTAGACTTTTATTGGACTATTTGAACTTTGATCTAACCGACCTGTCATAAATTGAGCTTCTTAAAATTAGATGTACCTACGGATTTTGTGATTTGGTTCGTACGGGCTTTACTTAACTTCCAAACGAAACGCCTATTCATAAGCATAACTACAAGTACGTCGAATGCTATGGGTGCTTATCGAACAGTATGTAAATAGTATGTAAATGTTGTTTCTGTTATTTCAATTTACTCAAAAAATTCATATGCAATTAGTGTGTAGATGACAGATATCAACCTCGAGTTCCTTCCCTCTTGTTCAAACGGCTAAGAATAGGTGGTGGAACGTGACACTCAGCAAGATACTGTTCACTTCACATACTTGGAATTTGAAAAATAGCAGATCTAGCTCGAGATTTTGCTGGGGAAATGGAAACGTTAGAGGGCAAATTAAAGCACTTCAATTATCCTTATTTATTTACGAAGACCTTGTTTGATCAACAAGGAATTGGCCTTCTAAATCCAAATCCAGGAATTTAGGTACCACCCAAATGTGAACCTCACAGATGTTAAGATAAACGAAAGCTTCTGTTGTGCCCGAATTATTGTTTTATGGGATTGGTAATATTAGCGGCTGTCAATTCCCTGAGTTGGACTAGTTTAATAAATCACTTAATACTCTGGCAATGTTGGGCTTCCAAAACCGTACTCATGATTTGTACTACCCAAGTTCTGCTTTTAGTAATTTAATTGTAACTCGTAAATAGCATGAGATGGAGATTTCACGTCATCTGGGCCCGTAAATAATAATTGAGAACCGCGTCTACCACACTCAGTCAAATGGGCACAGCACTGGTTCCTTTCTACTTTATGTATATATATATTATACGTAAATATTTGCTATTGCACAATTCATAATTTAGCACGCCTAATCCACCAGTTGAGTTGGAGTTGGAGTACGGCCCAGGTGGTAAATGGTAAACACCCAAGAGGATTCTTGTTTCATACATTTTATATAAGCTAGGCTATAGGTTGGATTAGGTTCTTCTTCCGTAAAGCACTTAACCTGACGTTATGAATTAAATCATTCCCTCAAGATCATGTGTTAACCTAAAAAATGATTGAAAATTAGGATGCTTACCATAGGTGTTTGCTACATCGGGCGACCTAATTCTTACTAAAACTGCTTATCAACGTATTCTGTAGCATGTGAATTAGGTCGCTGGTCGCTATCAAAAAATCAAAATTGAGAGAACCTAAAACGAGTCCATACCGAGAAACATAAACCGAGAAAAGTGAAAAATTTCCCAAGGCCTAGAAAAACTAAATCAAAGGCCCATAACCCAAAAAGCTGAGGGCACGTCAATTGACTGGAGGAATGACCGGTGGAAATAGTTGCAGAATCGCTAATGTATAGGATTTATCAAACCAGCAGCCTTCAGATTGGATCAGATCCATCCTTTTTATTCTGCAGCTGGAGAATTGTCATCCTGTCCCGATCAAAGTGACGTTGAGAAGTCTCAGGCTCAGAAAATCATTCTTTAAACCTCCACTCACTGCCTCGAAGGAAAAGGACTTGATTCCAAAAGTTAGCTTATCTACTCAATCTCTCCCTGTCTTTCCTTTTCCATTTTTCCTATTTGACTCATTGTTTATTCAACCAGCACAGTTCCCTACCAGAAGAACAACATCCATCGCATACCGAGCTGCTCACACCCAGTGCCGTTTTCCTTTTGGGTTGACATGACACTGTCCATGATGCTGAGATTCGGATTTCTTTCATTCTGCAGTGCTTATGCCACCTATAGCTAAGCTTTACTTTAAAACATTATTCTGTTGACAGCGTTCCACTCATGCACAAAATCAGCAAACCTTTGGATTTCAAGAATGATTATTCGTTATTTACATGCTAATATTGAAATGCATGAAGATGTTGAAAATCGATTAGTATGTATAGGTACAGTAATTTTCTATTTAATGGGATGAACAGGCAATATTAACTCACTGGCATGCAAATGCAAAAAGCTCTATTATATTCATGGCTTCTGTGAGATGTTAATGGCTTAGCGTTTGTGAATTAGGCTGGAATAATTTATTGAAGGTTTTACACAATACTGTACTAGCGGGCCCATGAATCAGTATCAAGCACTGATCTATGTGAGTGACCTGGTTGAAACTTGTACGGAAACATGTAAATATTAAGATAAGACACCTTTCATTACTGCGTCGTCAAGGCAACTCTCGATTATCCCTAGCTTGTTACAAAGTTGTTACCGAGATTAACATCGGGAAATTCATTTTACCAGAAGACTTCACGCTAGAAAGTGCCAGAAGAAGTCAGCCGAGCCAATCAGGATAACGAAGAACACACAAACACATATGTAGATAGACAGACATAATGCTACATATACACCACAGAATGAACAAGCTCGTTATACTCTAGGATTAGGTATGGGAACAGTAGACCAACTATTTACACGTTGCGCTGAAAGTGGAAGATATTTGTATATTAAAACAAAATATAAGGCTAATTACAGCTTAACTGGCAGCCCATATTGTATTCATGAATCTGCATGATGGTATACGTTTTTGTCCTGGCTTCGGCTTCAGAGCTTAATTTACACCGTCAGCCTGTAACGGACTATTCCTGTTTATTCCTTCATTACTGATAAAGCTTAGAATGGCGACAGCACTTGTAAGATTTACATTTCCATGCACCATTGGTCACCGCATAAAAGAAGCAGACTAACGTACGGTACGGTTTACCAACGTTTTACCTTATTAGTATTTATAAGTTATGTTATCTCCAACTCGCTGTAATTCGCTCTGTATGGTGTTTTTTCTTCTCCCATACATCCGAACCCAACACGCCGAACCTTAGAGCATAATCTTGCTCCAAATCACCTCTTCCTGTCGCTTCCAAATTACATTACATTATCTACTGCTCGTGTATTATGGAAAGTCGTGTAACATTGAAAGGATTTCTGTAGCGATGAAAGGAGGAAAAGCTAAAATAATAATAATAGAGTCAAAAAAAGGCAAAAATCGAACCACTATTCATCGACTACAGCGCTGCTACGATCTTAACCTATAACGGGCTTCATCATTCTGTGATGTATGCATTATTATTTCTGTATTGCCTGCATCTCTGGGTGGGTATGAAGCTTTTTCTTCATCTCCTGATTGGCTCATATCTGAATTTGAATTCTCGAAGCGGAAAAATGAGAAGTATGAAACACAAAAAGCTCGGTTGCGGTAAGGAATACTTTTGTAGTTTCGAGTCCAGAGACCGAACTTTAATCTAATTAATAGTAGACGATTTAGTTTTTCTGTTATTCTCACGGTCAACGGGCTCTCAATAGAACTTTATTGTATATTTCAGTTTTCTTCAGCATGCAAGTTGTCAGCTATGGTACATAGAGATCAGTGGTTGGCAGTGATTCGTGGGCCCGCTAGTATAGCATACGGTTGTTGTTGTTGCGTTGGGTAACTTCTCCGCTCCTCCGCTCCGGTTTGAAGTTTAAGGTTCGACATCCGACAATCAGAATCAAATCTGTAAGAAATCAGAAAATAAAAACTCCCTGTTCCCTCTTGCTGTCACACAGGAGGGAGAGAAAAAGCTGGGGCTTCCAAGACAAGAAGGTTTCCAGTTTTCAGTTACGTACGAACACGCATCACATATTTTGCTTGTCATCCCTCTGGGATTCCGTTTTTTTTTGTATTTCGAGTATGTTTAAGATTCAATTTGAGTACTTACCCAGCTAGAACATAAGCAAATAGTGTTGAAATAATATGCTCCTTTTTGCTCAAATCCTTGATTTGGATGAAGAGCATGCATGATTCCAGCTACTACAGTCTGAGGGCTACATAGAACAGGAACAGATTGAACCGTGCAAAAGATCCTAGAATTAATGCCAAATTGCACTTTATGCTAGGTATGTTTATCCACGACATACTTAAGTAGTCTTGTCTTGACTTTAACCACAAATTATCTAGTACAGTAACTATCACAGAGTTTTGACGTTTTCCCCTGCATATTATGTTTTAGATTACATTTTAATTGAATATATTTCAAGTGTTTATATGCTTTTCAATTGTTAGGCACTTTATTTTCATATTTTTACTAAATTTTACACACAGTACGAATACTTTTTTAAATCATTGATATAATTTATATTCAATGTTGAAATTAATAATTAAGGTTGTCACAGGCATCGCGTGTAGAGGATGCATCGTCAATAACCGGCTGAATTCATCTGCGGTTTCCAGTTTCCATTGCGTGTTCAAGTCATATTTTATAGTAAAAAAACGTTATCTATCACCTAGCCATTACCGCATCTCCGAACCCACTGGTTCTACTGATTGCATGACACTACCAGTGAGAATAACCTAATTTCGACGTAATCCGAAATTCACAATTTATAGGGTTTGGCAATGATACGTTGTGCAAAATAATTGCAGCCCTCTAGCTACACTTTTAAATCTTTCACGTTCTATTTCGGGGTGAACAAAATGGCAACAAAAATAGCCGCACATTTGTTTGGACTTTGAATTCAAGAGCTTTGACGGGGTTCGAGGTTTGAATGCAAATGGATCCGGGGTGTTCCTGCAGAACCTAGCGTAACTAAACTAACCTAACCTATCTTAACCTAATTTGACCTAATGGTATAATATAACGTAACCCTTCGTAGCCTGTTCCGTTCGGATTCTTTGACGTGCCGTGTCACCCTTTGACACTGATAAATAGGTTGTTTGAAAAAATTCAGCGCTCTGGGTGAATTGTTGAATTGTATTTCCACGCTCCAGTTAGCCCTGCACCACTTGGAAAGGTCGCACGCACACCATTTTTTAATTTTTGGCGACTAGGCGATATAATAAGCAAAAGATTCCAGAAAACTAACAAAAATCAATTTCTACATGTATTTCCGAGGGCTGTAGTCATGCCGGAAGTGGAAGTTGAGGGCTAGCTTGTGATCGCCCTGGGGCCGGCCTGAGAAACTTGTCTGGATTCCTTGGATCACCGACTCGTCAAGTATAAGGCGGCAAATCCAACTTGAGTAGCGTGTGCTCTATCAGGAGGCGTGCAAGGAGTTTTCAATATCATTTCTGGACAACGAGGCGTTAGGAAATTTTTCTTAACCCATAACCTGAAACTCTGCCGAATTCGTTGTTCGTCACCAGTCAACGACTCAATTCGGTTCATTCTGTCCAAGTCATGGTTTCCACGGAAGCTAAGGTTGCCATGGTAAGTCAAGATTTGGGGACGATTGTGGTTGGATTGTAGCAAAGGGGGCAAAATATTCTAAGTTTTTGTCGCCACCTGGTTTAGTTAGGTTAGGTTAGAAAACCAGGTGGCGGTGTTTTTCACCAGTTTTTTACTGAGGTGGAGTTTGAAAACTTCCAATTATGTTAGGTTAGATCTGCCAAAGCCCTTCTTAAGCGAAATAATCTACACCACACACAGGGTTGGCACAAAAAAATCGTTGATTTAAATTTAAAAAATCGGATTTTTTTGATTTTTTTGCGGTTTTCACTTGTAATGGACACTACATTGTCTAAAAATGATTTCTAGAAAAAAAAAATCAAATTTTTGTTAAAAAAATCAAAAAAATCACAACTTTTTTTATAAATCAAAAAAATCATGCCAAAGAAATCCGATTTAAAAAAAAATCAAAAAAATCGATTTAAATAAAAAAAAAAACAATTTTTTCCAACTCTGACCACACACTACCTCAGTAGAAAACTTAGAAAAAATGTCTCTGCGCACCGTTAGGTACAATTAAACCCAAGACCTAATTAATTACGCGACTTCACCAGTGAGTTTTATACATTGTGAAATAACTGAAATATTTATGTTTACAGAAGGCGGACGTCTGTGGTGCCGTTGGGTACCCGCTTGGTTTTATGGTCATCTGGATTTTGCTTTCACTGTTGGGGCTTGAAACACCCCTTCTCGGCCCAAGTCTCGCTGTCGGAAGTCTGTTCGTTTCTCACGTAAGCTCGATAAAACTTTGTACTTTATGATTTCATTAAAGCACGGTTTGTATTTCGGCTAATACCTCATGTTATTTGTCTCCGCCTCTAATCGGATGGGTCCATGAGCTGTTTTCTAGGATCTGTGTTTTAAGGAACTGACAGTTAGTTACGTAAAGTAAATACCTAACAGTAAATAACCGTAAATAGCATCACCAAAATGTTCAAGGAAAATGTACGGTTTCGGTTAGCTCTACCATTCATGACTTCCTGTTCCCTACGATGATAGATCCGATGTTGTACGGCAAACGTAGGATACTAAATCCATCCGATTAGAGACAGAGACCAGACAAACGAGTGCATTTGCCCTGAGGTTCACTCATGTCTGACTAAGTAGACCAACTCACTCATGTTATGTTGGCATCCTTATAGGTTGTGGATATGCGTAATCGTGTCCAAGCAGTCAAGCAACCCACGATTGAAGTGTTGGGAATTCGAGCAGGGTTCAACGGTGTCCTTGCTTGTGCAGCCTTTCTCATTACTTGGCTTCTTAACACCTTCACCTCGGAGCCTCGTGGACTGCTGTCGTTTGTAATGTCGGCTACCGCGGTCATGGGGGTACTTTGTGTTGGACGAGCGATGATGTTGGGGTCCACTGCTCTCACACGTTTCAAGCTGAATACAGTTCAGTTGGGAAACTACTTCAACTGGCATCAAGACTAGGTCCAGCACCAGCAGCTGCTTGGACTATTTACAAACAGAGCCTACAACAGATTATCCCAGTCCACCTATAATCACGATAAATACTAATACTCGTCTAAAAAAATACAGAATGTGGATTTCAATATGATTTACCTACATTTGTAAGTGGATACTCATCTAAAACAAATTCAGCGTGTAGTTACATTATGATTTGCCTACATTTGTAAGTAATTTGATATTAAACTAAATACTGGTATTATTGAGAATAGTACGCCTGTTTTGCTTGGCCATGATTTTAGTTCGCATCGAGTTTTTCTACGATTCTCAAGCTATCTCGTAAGAACGTATCCACGACTAGAGTAACGACTTGTTCGTGTGCTTTTTGCCCAATCTACTCTCCCAATTCCCAAAAATATTTGGCCGCAACCTAAACAAACTTCAAGGTGGAAGTTCGATACCAAAAGGTATGGGAACGGTAAGAAAAACACCAACAAAGAAGAACCCATGTTATTGTAAATCAACGGTGTCTTGATGTTTATAGAAGAAACAACACGGTTAGTAGCAAGTAAATGGTATATGGCGAGCTTCAAATGCTGACGTAGCTGGTTGGTTAGTTCCAACTTCAGATCAGATATCATTGAGCTTTCATTGCTTCCTATTGACTTATAATCAACGTTTTCTCTAAACAATGATAAGCTTCCTATAACTTCAATTTTTAGGTAATACTCTTGTTCTATTAGTCGCGTTTTGTTCATAGAATGCTTCTCATCCGTTGTAAGCTTCAAGTAAAGCAACTATTGCACATAATGTGTATTGCTTGAATGCTTGTAACTCCAATTTGAAGAATATTTCCAGCATTTAAACGCATTTCTATGTTCATGATATTACAGCCATGTTACACGGACAAATAGATAGACAAGGACGTACAAAAGATCAATCTGGTCCAAAAATCAAATATGTAATGATTAACGAAACCATTCGTATAAAGGCGTCTAGAGGTTTCCGCTGAATTGTCTATGATGTAAATGTAGTCATAGTACTTACAGTAAATAGAATACAACATCTCCTTGGAAGCCTTATCCCCACGAAAATCACAACATTGCAATCTCTCTTAGTAGTTGAAAGTAAAGCATGCTCAATCAAATACTAGCTATAGGGAAGCAATCGGTAGAATCGTTCGAGTTCAAGTACTCAAGGTATCAGGTACAAGGTACAATATTAACAATAGACTTTTCCAACGTAGTTTTAGAAATCGGTGGAGCGGCCAATACTACATACATTTTTGTAAATATGTAGTCTGGAATCGTTCACTAGTTTTAATTTCCACAACATGCAGATAAGCAGATGCGGAAAACGATTTAGGCAGCACTGCCGCTTATCTTTCGTGCTTTTAATCCCAGAACTAGGATTCATACAACCTACGATAATAAAGCACCAAGCACTAGCGAACCCACGAATCATTGCAAAACATTGAACTTAAAGGAGGATCATGGGTCCATTAACCGAATGTAATACTCGTACATAAATGCATGAATACACTGCAATTACAAGACCGTTAATTTACTAAGTTGTATATTAGAAACATGTTAGACATGTGACAGTTCGTGAAAGTAACGATTTTTTCAACCTTGAAGCATGGGTTGTACGCCAAACTTGAAAACCGGATAGATGTCAGTAGTTATATTTTGTCCAATGCCCATGTTACGTGTAAAGAAGCAAATCAGGTTAATTTCCGTTCCCTTATGTCCTCTGATGTGATGATGTATGTAGTTGAAGCGGAATGGATGGAAAGAAAGCAATAAGACGTGTTTACTTGAAAGGCTACTAGAGACGAGTTAGAGAGCAGGGAATGGCCTGAGATGACACGTAGTGTAAACATTAAAAGAGGTTAGGGTTGATGACATGGGAAAACTAACAGTGGTCGGTAATGGTGATTTGGGATAGAAGATAAATAAATACATAAGATGAGCTGAATGTGCGGGCCTGAGGAAGAAGCCGTACGCTACATGAAACACGACGTGTCTCTTTGTTACGGTTACGACCATTGTTGGGCCCAGAGTGATCCTGAGATGTGCTCAGGTCGAAACTTCCAAACGCATTCATTAATAACACCAACACCTCCCAAACACAAACCCAAATAATAAAAAAAGAAAACAAATGCTAACAAATGATTCAACGAGGAGAAGAGGATTTCGGCCCATTTTACCAAGAATTGCTTGGAGAGTGGAAAAGTTTTTTTTTTCTTTATAAATAAACCATTGTGACTTCTTGAATGATGGACTGGAAGAGGAGATGGGAAAGGGATTAAAAGCATTACTTGGTTTATTCTTTTTTTGATTGAGGAAGTCATGAAAAATAGCCATAGTGGATGTGAAGTCCAACAACTGGAAATTAGGTTCCATATTTACTAGCGTAACACTGGGCAGGTACTGTATGCACAGAGCTGAGCGCAGGAAATTGGCAATTTGGACTCGAACAATACTACATAGTAAAATTACGACGAATAAGGCCGAACCCTAATGCTCCGTTTATGTACTTGGCTTATGCCCAATGGGCAGTTTTTGTAAGTTTTAATGTGAAAATACATATAGCTCGATTCAACTTTCTCCACAGTAGTGTAAAGTAAACACCCGTGCTGTTTGCTGCTCCGTAAATAATAAGGAAAGTAAATACACAAGCTTAACGACTGACTATATTGGGAATTGGCACACCTTGCTACCATGTGAGGTTTAGTGTGATGAACAGGTACTCCCAGAACTGTCTTTTGTCTGGCATGTTCTGAGCTGTAAACCAACAAATCCAAAACTATTTTTTTCCGAAATTGGGACTAGGAAAGGATTGGAAATCCAATTACAAGTCAAAATTCAAAAATGCATAACACATGGTACGTATGTATAAATAATATTCATGTTAAATCTGTCGGCGCTGCACACACAGCCAAAGAAGCCTACGTAATTCAGGGTCCAGGTTGGAGATGCTGCTGCTGCTGGGTGCAAGTCGTGAGTTGTTCAGCCTCCGAACATTTGAATTAAATTAGCTTGATTTTGCTCCCAGTCATCCTTCCAGGAACTGAAAAGCTAACTGAATCCCATGTTCGGATCATTGTGAAACCCATTTTTGAAAACTGATATTTGATTTTGATGCAATCAAGGAAGAGAAGTGAGGTGGTGGTAGGCTGAGTCGTAGAATTATATCCGATTTTCCATTATTTGATTTAGTCCAAATACTGCTCACTCATTCCGCTCCGTCTTTGACGGGAAGAAAGGGTAACTTTCCTTCTATCAAATCCTAATACGTAATTCTGCTCTTCACTCAGGCCTAATGACGCTACAATGCAGCAAATGAATTCTGAGAGACAAATTGAAACGAGTAGGTAGCAGAGGAACACGGGGAGTCGAGTTTCAACTTTCAAACTCTTTACTCCTCCGCTAATCAATGACTAATTACCCTTCAGATCTCTTTCCCTTCTTTCAGACAGGCTTTGTTTGAATTTCCAGCAGAATTAACGTGGATAGAGGCAAAGATGAAGGCTGCTGCACGCAGCAGGCTATAAGGCACAGGCCGTCCAATCTGAAGAAGGACAAAGAACACAAACACCCTAACCAATAAGTTGTACAAAGGCATTCGAATAATTGTATTTACCAATCGGCTAGTTTCTCTTTGTTCGAAGAAACAAAGACGGTTCATAAATTCCTAGAATGTTTTGAAAATGAATGTAAGTTGATCGATGAGTAGTTTTGAATTGACAAATTAGGAAAGTGATACTAGGCATATTGTGTCTAGGAAATCTTAACGATATATTCAAGGTGATTCAGTCAGGTTCATTTGTATTTTTTAATGGTTCACATGAAAATCTTAGCATTTGACGAAACTGCGTCATCAAATAATCAAGCCCACGAAATATAGAAGATCAATTTTCAGTTCCTAGCCAATAATTGAATGGCATGAATTCATTATCCTGGTATTCGGAGAGTTTTTTTAAAATTGGTAAACACAAAAACTTAAGAAGTTTGTTAAAAATCTCGTAAAGGGCTAAATTATTAACCTTTTTTAAATCCAAAACATACAATTTTATAATTATTGTGAATAAAGTGGAATTAAGTTTCGAAAAGCTTGAAATGAATGATAATTCTAAAGTTGGCAGCGATTTGCGTCAACGGCTCATAACGAAGCCTACTGGAATTAAACACTGGATCCGTGTAAGTCCGGGAATTCATACGATATGGATGTATGATATATAATATGACCAATTTATCCATAAAAAGAGTAAATATTAAAATTGTGAAATCTTGCATTTGAACGATCTTATTCTGTGTAACGTTGACGAATTATTCTCAATCAGACTTTTGTCTAACAATCTCAATTCAGTCCATTATCAAATTACATGATAAATGTAATAGTATCTCCATCAACCCCAAACTCTGGAAAATCAAACACGCTTTCGGAAGCCGGATATCCCATCCATGTACTATTTAATCATTCTCAGGAAAGAAATTATATATCTACCTACTAAAATGCATAAGACTGTAAAGTACACTACACTTTACACTTTACACATCTGAACACATTATTGGTTGGGTGTTGGGTTAAACTTGAGACGACTTGTCGCATCGAAGCACATAGAAACTTCTTTTGTCGCCGTCAAAGGAGTTTGATTAGTTCGGATTACGTTTGGTAAGATTTGTTGAATTTTACAATTCCACCATGCTTTCACCAACTCAACATAATCCGAAAAAACCTATCTCTGGACATTTCGATAAACTTAACCTCCTCAAAATACATGAGAAACAGGCGACTAACCGTTCGTATTCTAGATTTCGATCAGTTGCTGAATTAAATCGTTTGGTGTAATGTGTTAAGGGTGTGCGTGTGTTACACTCGATATTTCGGCTCCTTGCTCGAATATAATATATTTTGCAGTCGAATTTTATTCTATAGATATCTGTACAATTTAATCTTATCTAACACTCTCGAATAAGTACATGCCCGTGTGTCCATTCTAATCCATGTTCTGGTTCTGGGAATCGTTTTGTCCAACTAAAGTCCACTCCTGTTTAGAAAATCCCTATTTTGAATGGAGCTATTCAGCGAGTAGAAAATAATTCATCCTCTGCACGTAGAGAAATAAGCAGGAACAACAAAGGAGTTTGAGAGAAATAAGCAGACACTCTTGTCATTTCTCATGTTTCCTGAGCACTCTGTGTGACTTATGAGAAATGGACGTGAATGAAGTCGTCTCCTTCTACTTCCAACCTGCGACTTCTTGACCAAAGTCATTGCCTTATCAATTGACAATGATGACGGTGACGGATGACAATTTTCTCATTCAGCAAGCCCAGGCCTGACAGCGCTGCTCAGACCCAGCTCCCCAAACAAATCCATTGACACGACAACTTGGGAGTTACACTTGCAGCGTTTCTTCCATAAGCTGTTGCTTGGAAGGCTAGCATGTTTACATTTCAAGTAAGCTTCCGAATGTTGTACTCGGAGTCCAGCTCCTCCTGAGACACTCTGTGCATCGCATATCGCATCACTCTTTCTCTAGAGTTCTGGGTAGACGGATCTTTAGAATATGGAGAATATATGTAGACTGATGGGTTGCGGGAAATCATCATCTCTCAGCTGCACATGGGTTTACATAATTGATCCGAGACTTGGCCGTGTCATCTTCCTGAATGAGATGAAAAAGGCTAAGTGTCCCTTAATTTATTCTCAGTAAAAGCAGCATCCTGTAGTTTGAAGGAGAACGTGAGATGGAAATGTATGGAGCCCAAGGTGTTTATCCCCACTCAGTTCCCCAGTGTACCTGTGCATGTATTGTAGTTGTTTGTCTAGCACAGGTCTTGGGCCTGAATTAATTAAGTCTTTGTAATTACTTATGCCTTTCTATGAACTTTGTTTTGAGCTGCAAAGAGGATTTGTGCCCATTGCTCCACTTGTAATTTCCCTATCACTTCTGCGAACCCTCGAGTTTGTATGAGTGGAGCCTTGATCAATTGAACATCAGGTAGCTTTACTGCAATTATGGTTCAAAGAGACCAGGGTCATTGGTTTGAAATAGAAGTATAACAAACAATTGATTTATTCATTAGATTGATAGCTGCCTGTTTTTTGGGTCAATGAATCTTTGAACTCATGATTCCAAGGTGATTGACAGGACGTATTTAAGTACATCGAGCTTCTTTGATATTATATTCTTAAAGTTAGTATTAATTTTCAATGATTCAGCTTCAGCTTCATAATTTTTAGCAACGTATTATCCAAAGTCAGCATTATCCACAATTCCCAGTTTGTATCGAATGGGCACTTAGTAGGAGGTCGTTGTTTGAATGATGTCTATCCATGCAGTAATTGGTCCAACATCAAACGCCGTAAATACAATAAACACAGATTACTTTATTCATTGAGCCGTCGATTTATGTATTCTACATAAACAGCTCAGAGACAACACTAGGAACGTGGAGAGAATTTTAGAAATCAAAGTATACCGAGCAGCTCATAAACGAAGTAACCAGTTTTGGGAATTAAGACAAAATAATTCTGAAACATGAATTTACAGATTCCAATAGTAACCACATGAGGTAACTTTGACAATTTTGCTTCAGTTCAGATGGTTTCATGAATATAACGTCCGAAAACTCGGCTTGGGTTGTTCTAGTACATATAGCACAAAAGGTCAGTCCATTTCGCTACGACTTTTTAGATTACAACCAAGCTTTTTTAATAGAACACTTGACCTCGAAGTGGACCCAAGTGTATTTTCCAAATAGCCAATCTTTACCATTACGATAGCGCGTTGCAATAGTGAGCCAGAAGTTGTGCCTGAACGAAGCGATGAAAGATAAAAGGGGAGAAGGGTACTTCAGGAACAACTGGGTCGTCTTTCACGATTATGGTGGTCAGGACAGTCTTTATTTCCCTTTTTTACAACTATTACTACTAAAAATAGTAAAAGGGAAAACAGATGTTATTTAAAACTCTGCTGGTCCCTTGGGCCTTGGGAAATACAATGGATGCATTCATGATTACTTGCTAGTTTAAATTAAACTGAAGCCACTAAAACTAAAACTCGTAAACTAGGCTTGAATGTCTCACTTAATACAGAATAAATGGATGAGTCTGGTTAGCACGCCAGTATTCCTTCGCTCCCCTTGCCTTAATGCGTTACAGCAATCAATCATGTGAGGAAATAAGATATGCTTGGGTCACCAGAAATATTTTGTAATTCTCCGTACTTGGTATGTTAGCATTTCTTATGGAAAGACGCTGGGTCGCTCTGACTCCATTTTTCCTACGAATACATTATGACTAAGGACTAAGGGATCGTGGTAGTGATCTCGTATGCGATCACGAGGCTTTTAAGGTGATATTTCAAAGTCGAGTCGACAAGTCTAAACTTTACCAGAATTTAAAAAAGCCTAGAATCCTCGAGACCAGAGCACCGAAATTATATTTATACTAAGTAGGTACTACTGTAGTGTAATGGCTTCAGGTTTTCCAAAGTCTGTAATTCTTATTCCAAGTTCAAGGTTAAGGCGTATGGCTTTAAAATGATTTATAAATAATTGTACCATTACATTAGATAAGAATGCTGATACGATACCGCCACTGATGTAGTGTGCGATGACGAAGATAGCAGAACTTTCAAAATGCTGCTCAGGCTAGGTTCCGAAATGTCCTTCTGACGTGTCGACACTTCTAACCTAACCAGAATTTTAAAAAATCCTTAACCGGCGTTTCGGACAATCTTACCTACCTTAAAGCCTACTCGAATTAGTCACCTAAAAGGGTCGTGATGAAATACAACATGAGTACCACCAGTTCAATATCACCAAGTTTGACCACCATTTGGCGATCAATTTGTATCCGATTTCCCTATTTAAAATTATAATCATCCATTGGTCCACACTTGTTTCCTCGAAAGAGAATTGGGAGGTAGTTGTGGTGTGAACCTTAACGGCTGCATTAGGCACACAAGCAAATAAATCTTGTTAGCTTTTATTTTCGTTATCTCACTCTTAGTTCTGCGAAATGGGGCATTGATCCGAATGTGTGTACTAGTAGCTAATTCAGAAATAAACTGTGGCTCTGTTCTAGAGTTGTGCAATGGTATAAGTATCCCTAGGCGGTGGTAGGTATTGAATGGCACTCCGCCAAAACACATATACGCAGAATTACCACCACACTGACAAGTGCTTGAAAGAGAAATTAAGTAGATTTGCATGGGTACAGGCCGTTCTGCCGATTTTCCGAATTAATGGTTCATGCCTGGTATTTTGAAGACGCCTGAGCTTCACTTGCCTGGCGAAGCAGAGAGATTATTATGAATTCTTTAAAAATAATTTTTCAAAACTGAGTCAGAGCTTTTACTGTACACACTTGAGCTCCTTCCTAATATTAAACACATGGTTTGGCACATCTAAAGGAAAGTGAAATGTTTAGACACAGAACCACTGGAATTTACATACGCTCGAGTATAGTGAAGTATAGCGGAGCTGGAGCCCTAAGCGGCTACCACAGTGCCCATGTTCGAAGAAGAGCTCTTCAAAATCCCGAGTCAAGTAAAGTGGGTTGATATTTATTATTCCAGGAAATCACGGTCTCTCCGACTCCCTCTGCCCTGTCTGCGATAAACAATGTATTGAGAACATGGGAAAAGTCTGTTCGTCAAGCTCTGGAAAATGCGTAATTAGCAGCACTTCGGCTGGTAATTAGAATTTGGAAAGAAAGCGTGTAGCTTCCAGCTTCCATGCCACTTCATTCATGAGCCACACACACTCGACTCCAGTCTGTATAGAAACTCTAATTCATTTGAAAAGGTGCTTACTGAGTATAAATACCTGGAGCACTACCACCGCCGCCGCTATTTGTCACGGGCGATATTAGCTTATTGCTTATGTAAAAATTGTAGGAAACACGCGGAAAAAATATGATTTGGAGAAAAACAAATATTTGGTAAAATATTGGGATGGTCAGATCGGTCAGATCATAACGGCACGCTTATTTTTTCATTTTCGTATCATATGCTACATTTATTAATGCTGCCAACGATGGAGACCTCCATATTAAAAATTTGCCAATGTTTAGTCGGGTATCCGCATAACTCATATTCTTCCCAATTCATATCGGTGACAATTAATAGTATTCACGGTTCATTGTAGTTACAATTCATAGCGGGACAATTCATAATGTGACAGTTCATAGTCTCAAAAATTTTATTTGATTGAAAACCGAATATATATTCTATTTGTATGTTTCATACGAATTATATAGGAATCATATCTTTTGATTTCAATACATTTTGGAGATATGAACTGTTACACTATGGTTTGTCGCGATTACAAATTAGGAAGACTGTGAATTGCTAACCTTCGTGGAACCTGAATCAGAGTCTGGAAATCCTATGGTAGGCGTCAGTGTTGTGCCTCGTCACCGTCGCTACAAACAAAAGGTGTAATCTGATCTAGATTTATTGGTGGTAATCTAATATGCCAAACTTCTAGGAAAAGTTTGGCTTTAATATAAATTGCAGAATTGTTTGTATCATCAAAATTACAAGGATAAAAATATTACAAAGATTAGATAGCTGTGTGGTTAATCAAATCAATATCCATTCAAAATACACTGCTAATGAGTATGAATGAACTCGGGTTTGGAAACACACGTAGTAGTAGCTCTTATTTTTAACTCCAGAGTCCCACACGTATTCTTACTCTTATGTGAAGGCGTCTAAAATGTGCAGACAAGGACAGTTGTAAAGATAAGCTCAGGCCGTGAGAACGCTCGACTAGCTGAGAAATGTCTTAAACTGAAACCAATACCTAGACCCTATTTCTCAGTGTAGCAGAGCCATTAAAACCTCGTATCATGCTGGGATTCTGAACTCTAGCTGACCTCGGGTCTTAGTTTTAAAACAAGAAGAAACAAAGGGATCTGGGCTTTCCGTCTCTCTGTATTTGCTTTGGTTAAGTTTGGGAAGATCGTAGGCCAGAGACTGGGATCAGTTACTCCGCTGTCGCGTCGTCGTCCCGCTATTCTTTTTTGTTTGCAAAATAACGGCCTTGAATGGGTACGGGTGGCACTCAGAGCTGCAGATATGCTTGGGATATGTCCTGCCTACACCTACAACAACGCATAATACAAGTGATCTCGAACTTGAGTCCAATTCCCTAGTTTTCCCAACTAAATCTCTCTTTCTGTGCTCTGCTTTCTGTAAATAGAATAATGGAATTGCAGATTCCACCTATGCACATAACACGTAATTCTCCGTAATATATCTATGCATGTGCTTAATTGTATGTCGGGAGTACTAGTTATAGACGCAAGGCATGAATGCATGGACGAATTAATATGTTCAGCAGGGTTCAACACATTTGCATCCTATCTGTATTATGGTTATTGTCTGCTTATTATGTATCTAGTTAACCAAAATGCAGTATCCCATTTCGTGGAATATTGGAATTTGGAAGAGCATCTTGTTTATTGAAAGTATTGTTCAGATTTATGATAGAAGCAACTAGGTAGTAACATTGTACTGGCTGCCTAGCATGTCGATCAACCCTTTGAAGCTAATAATAGATGTTACGATAGGGATTCACATTTCACATCTGAAATTACCTACCATGTATGTATGTGATTAAGTGACAAAGGCTGCGAAATTGTGTAGGTAGACTACACTTTTCTATTCGTTTCTTTCAGTAAAAGGCTTATTCAGTCACGGCATATGTGAAGTAGGTAGCGAAATATATTTTGATTTTTGTATATATTTTTGAACTCCGTTGTTGGGTGTTGGATGCTGCGTTTATCCTTTTGACCATATTTCAATTCGTTGAATACGGCTAAAAATTAGGCTACACGCTAAACCTCAGCACAGAAAATCCTAATAGTACTTACAATACAAGAGGATACATTATTGAATGCGAAATATTTAGCCCATATGTCGATTTTTAAATTCATTAGGCTACTGGTTGTGTTATGGCGGCACTATTGGTGAATTGCTATAATTTATTGCAGTTCTGCACAGGTAAATATATGAGGCGCTCAAAGGCTAAAATGGGTTGGAGAACCTGCTACAATTTAGCTAAATCTGCACTCTGATTCCTTTTAAATTTTAAATTTCCTTCATGAGTTTAATATTGATACAAGCCAGGAGTCGTCTCCTCGTAAAAATAAAAACAAGAAGCTTCCGCTGTGCTCCTTTCTATAAAGAACGTGGACCAAATCGAAAACTAAATCAGTTTTCCAATAAACAATAGCAACTCCCAGTAGCCTTGCCCTGCCATAAGTCCTCCATCCTCACGTAGGACACGATATTCAATATTAAATTATGATTTGATCCTGTGTTATATACTGGATGGAAGATCATCTCTTATGAGTCCAGTCTAGAATCGGATTCGCTCCAAGCCATAGGGAAGACAAACATATTCAATCTCGACACCGTATTGTATTATGTACTCTTGTACTTCTCTATGCAATATTCGTATGACTTACTTTCACTTTTTGCATACCTAAAACCAATACGTCGATTTTTTTTGAGAAAGTTCAAGCTACTTATCGTTAGATCATGCAAACTTCCCTGTACACAAAACTTTTCTCCTGCTCTTCGAAGTTCCAGTTTTGCGTCCAGCATGTATCCCTTTGTCCTCCAAGAAGCACAGCATCTCCGGGTTAATAAAAAAAACTAACTCATTTGTTTGTAAAAGAAAAGAAAGGTGTGTTGTTCGGCACAGCCAAGTAATGCCTCGTATTTCCAGAATTGGAATTTTACCATTTCCTACGTCACTTCTCAGCTTGCTCGGTATCTCAATTGTAATTACTTCAACACTGTATTCATCTTGTGAGCTTCTCTGCAGAAGGAACAGAGTGCCTGCTCCTACGAAGGTGGACACCAATGAAACACACCTTCCAGCTTGTTGTTAATCTCTGAATTGGAAATATGGATCTGTGGGGGTGGATTGCATTGGACTAAAATGTTAACGACAGGTCAATTTGGGCCTCCAGGTATTTTTCTTCAGTTATTTGATTTTCTGCGTTCGTAGTGCTCATTCAAAGCAAAGTTGAGCATTATGTTCACGTTCGAAGAGAGCCAATTATGCCCAATTAGTTGTGTTTGATCATTATGATATTTTGATAATTGTTCGGCTTATTTTAGAAATAGGCAGAATACAAGGCAAAGTCCCTTCTCTTTTTATGCCTCCTTATATTTCTGCTGGCTTATTAGTTTAGTGCCTCGGCTTGGGATGGTGCTTTGGGATTGGGACAAAAGATCAGCCTCTTCTGGTTTGTTTGGTACGCACAGAATCACCGTGTGCACATGAATATTTGTGCCTCTCGCTTCCTCCTCCGTAGTAGCTGAGGCAGCCAGCCGACTGAGCCTGAGCCTCGAATAATAGATACATACATTGGATGGGAGTCAGTTGAGTCGTGGGTTCTGGTTCGGAGTCTTCAGTCTGAACTGAACCAGGGTCTGAAGCTGAAGCGACTCTCTCCTGCAGCTAAGCCACTCCACATTATAATATTACACTCCAGGCCCTTCACTCTCCGAGCCCTTGTAACAAGAAAAGTGCAACTAAAAGTCCAACTAGACGTTTAACATGAAGCTAAACTAGGAATTCAACTACTTAAGGAACCAGAGGAAGAAGAAACCTAAAAATGGTGACGGCCTGAATGGAAAAGACTTGATGAGGACAAGTCTGTGTAGTTCGTAGTGCGTGGTCGACGGGGGACATGGGGTCGACCCGGGAGTCCGGACCCGAGTCCCAGTGGGTACTGGCTCTATTCCCGCTCCTCATCACCGCTTCAGTCCCTGTCGCTGCTGCAAACAAGTCCCTCGTGTGCGTTCCGGGCCTTCTGAACTGGGGCGGTGAGTTATGAGCAAGAATATTATATCACTGGACATAATAATTCAACAATTACACCCTGTAGAATCCAAGAATTAGACTGTGAAATGCTGGATATTCTCCGAATCCCTCCAGCCAGACAATGAGCAATTCGGTCAAACATGAAGCCATGGTTCCATGAAGCTAGTTAGTTTTTGACAAAGGACGGCATAAATAAGATAGTTTTTGAAGTTGGCTCTACTTCAGAGGTCAAAGTGTACATAACGAAGCTCTCGAGCAGATAAAACGGAGCTGAATTATCGAATTCGGAATTACTGTTGCCCGAACTGATGTTAATTTGGGAATTGGGGATCGGGCAGGAGGGGCAAGCCCAGGTTCCTGACAATGTTTTTTCACTACATAACAACGGGACGGCCTAATCGATTGTGCGAAAGTATTAAGTTGCAAATTGCCTTGAGGCTTCCGGATCCCACTTTCTACTGTATTTCGGGCTTCTTATCTGTCCAGCTATAACGGAACATGTTTTTGCGAGTCCAATTTCTAATTCTTAACTTATGCTAGTTTTTCAATTGATTCTTAGAAGAAATCCATTGTGGTGTGGGAGTGTTGATCAGTTTCCACTGTCTCACAATCCGTGAGAACATCTTTATTATTGTCTGACCTGAGAAATAAGAAAGCAAGAATGACGCATGAATGTTTATGTAATGCGCAGTTTGGATAAATCCCAATTTTTTTGAGTCTTGCAAATCCGTTACACATGCAATACATGATCCTAGATTTGATGCCCATAGGAACACCCGGGTTCGCGTTTCGACAATGTTTGGATAAATGGAAATACCTAAGCTAGCCCGAGTCAATTTTATTAATATCTCAGAAGTGGTGTGTGTGTGCGTTCCCATGATTAACAATGTAGGTACTGTATTGTTGCCGCGCCAAATCAATACCTATCATTGCATTTTCGAGTATGAACTGATTCTTGGGGTTTGGCGTGATCTGAAATAATACCTGCAAGTACGGTGTATTAATTTGCCAAGCCCCTCCATGTTATTTTTTTTGGAATATCGGAAACAGGGTTATATTTTGGAACCGTGTTTCTTCAATTCAAATAGATATATAGATACCTACGGAAAATGAATATTATTCAAAAAACGATCGCACGCGCTGGAACTTATTTTTGGGTTAAAAAAAAAAGTTTTTAGTTCTTGAAAATATTGTTTTCGTGTTTGCATGTAATGAAGGAATTTAGTGTGATTCCATGGAAGTTGGAGCTTATAGGACTTCAGTAGTTCCTTGTTGAATGGTCCAAAGTTTCTTTATGTCAATGATTGTTTGATTTTCATACTATTTGCATTCAGAATCAAAGCAATTTGAATGTTCCAGTAACTTTGAAGTTGACCTCTCGTTTCCTTCCACGCGCTAGTGCTTGATAATGTCAGTTCATGCATACTACATATACGAACATAGCCGAATAAGCTTATTTCCAGTTTTTGGTTTGTATCACTAGGGAATCAATAAAGGGGAAAGGTGGTAATCTGATCTGGGCCAGAGTGATACGGTAGCGTATAGCGTAGTAGTCATCGTTTCACTGACAGCTTCAGTCCGCAGCCTAGCTTTGGACCAAATTACATGGATATGGATAGTTTCCCTATTCTTGTTTTTCAACGTTGTACTCAGCAGACACTAGAGTAATAATATTGATTAAACAGGCTCAGCCTCAACGATGAATTCCATCAAAATCGCAATACTCTAGATTGAATGTTTTGGTTGGCAAACAGAGCATATGCATTAATTCGTACTTATCCGATTGTTATGGTCATATTTTCCAGCTACCTTCCCGAAAGGAGACATAATGCTAAAGGAAGGGGACACACTTGAAGTAAACTGTACAATTGACTTGTCCAGCTCTCGAGTAATGGGGCTTACCTCACGAGAACTGGAATTTAGTTTCTCGAAACACGAAATCCCCGATGATCGCCTTCATACCACAATATTGGATAATGCCACAGCGATGGTTCGCGTGGAGAACATGAGTACATCTGCACCGCTTCTAAATTGCTTTCTTCGTCATCCGGTGACCAAGAGCGAGATCCATATTTGTCAAAATCAAATCGAAGTGGGATGTAAGCTCCTTTCAATTACTAATTCGAATTTAATAGATGTTCTTCTGACAAATTCTGTAATTTCTATTCGGGGTCCACGGGAATCTTAAGTATGTTTGAATTGATTCTGAATTTGTAGATCTACCCCAGCCACCCAAAGCACTACGCTGCATTGCCAGAGGTTGGACAAGTTTGAACTGCACCTGGACCAAACCGGATAACCATATTTTGACAAATTATAACATCGGATTCATATTTTCAACGCGGTAAGTCCATTAACCAGCTTAGTAGGCAGACATTACTTAGGCTCTTGGTGTTGGCAATGTCTTAACATGTTTCCATTATATTTCAGTGTTTCAAGTCATCTGATGAGCTGTCCACATCAAATAAATTTAAGTTCTACAACCCAATCATGCGAATGGACAGAAAAAACGGACCCTCGCTACCATCCCAATATGGCTGAAATACGAATAGTTGTGAACGGCACAAACACCTTGCAGCCCACTGGCGTTTTATGGAATTATAGTATTAGACACTGGGAAATAGGTATGCCTTTATTGATCGTTGAGTTTCTGAGGTAGTGCATCAAGTGGAATCAAAGATAAACTTTTAATTTTGTCCCTAGTAATTCCTCTGCAACCTAAAAAGGTTGAAGCCCAAGCCCTGTCGACCAGTGAGATTGAAGTTCGATGGACCTTTGGCCATTTTGAGCTCTTTTCACCAGGTCTTTTTCACCAAGTCAAGCTCTGTCCCTTGAATCATTCGGAAGACATTTGCATCGTAGAAGTAAGTTGAATTCATAATGCAGTAGTTCCCAACCGCAACGGCGCTACTCGTCTAACCTTTGACAATTAGTATACACGTTGTACGTGTGGACGCGGAATATGCAGTTCATTACCAATTCATTAGTGGGTCTATTGATTCATATTTTATTTATGCCTCATTTTCGAAATACGTAGAATTTCAGTTCGAAGAACGTGGCCAACCTGACGCGGGGAATCCAAGTACCCTATGCTTATACACCGTATCGTGTGGAAGTTAGGATGAGGTCTCAAGCTGCAAATGACACCGAAGAATTTTGGTCACCTCCTGCAGTAATTCCGGAGATATGGACCAAGTCTAAGAGTACGTTCCTTCCCTGATTACTGTAGATTATTCGCTTCTTTTGAACTCAAGCGAGGATAAAAAAGTACTAAAATCTTGAGTGAGTGCTAAATTATTAATCTAATGCGTCCAGGCCTCGACCTATGTCGTTGCCTTTGGGGAATATGCCATGCAGCACATGCTAACCAATGCTCCTTTTATGCAGAGAGACGTAGATTTAGACTGTTTTTGGAATGTCGACATAGAGGATGAGGTTGTGGATTGACATGTTGACTATTATTTTTGTTCCTTTGAAACAGAGCCAGACTTTTCACCTCGAACCGCGTTGGGAAGCTTTGTGATCACGAATATGTACGAGTTGAGAGACGTGAAGGTGTACTGGGAAGGAATTCCAGTCTTGTCAAGAAACGCTTCTGACTTTCACTACGAGGTTACAGTCTTTGAGAATGGACGACGAAGGTAATGATGAGTGATAAATGCTTGCTTCGTCTCCCTTTACTAACCGTTAAATTCCAAAGTCGAGACAGTACATTACCGTAAATAACTGGATGGATATAGGCATAGGCACCTAAGTGACGCATAAAGTGCCACGACACATGTCATTTAACAACTCCTGCGTCTAGACCAAAGCCTTCTAAACTATTTATTTACACTCACTTTAAAAAGTATCCAGCTTTGGAGATCACTTTTTCAACTCAGTTCAATTTATTTCTATTGGAGAGCGTACGGAGAGGGCGAGTGGGCTCGACGAGCACGAAATTCAATTACATTAAATGGTGTTATTTCCAGTGAATGCCCTTGTGTCCATCCAATTATTGCTACGATCAGATGAACTGGAAAACTTCCATGTTTTTCATAATTTGGCCATATTTTAATTAGTATTATAAAGGCTGTATTATTTCTTTAACCATTTTGGCAGTGACCAACAAACGAGGACCGAGTTTGCTATCTTCACAAATCTGACTTTGAGTTCTTATCGATTCGAGATTCGTTCTGTGAATTCGGAAGGGCAGAGCGATGAGAAGTCTGTGGTGACTGTGCCCAGTAGTAGCCAAGGTAAGAAGCCACTCTCTCAGTTGAAATTATTTCCTGTATACGAGCATATGGAAATTACTTGAAAAACAAGTATACTCGCTTCGTTTCCATCTGTTGCATAAACTATCCAAATTACATTTGGAAGTACGGATGCTACCCAATCTCCGTTATCGTTCAAAGAATCATTCTGGCAATGGTGTTGGGTGTTGACAGGCAGAGGTTGGAGTCTAAGGTTAGATAGCACTCAAGGCAGTCTTGAATAAATAAATAAATAGAAAGTCGAAGCTTGTGCTTGCTATGCTACCGTCGTCATCCCATTTGAACAGGAAAGAAACACTTAAGTTCGTTTTCGAACAATCTGACACGATGGAAGTGGGTGGGACATAAATAGGTTCAGACTGAATATAACAGAATAAATCTTCTTTATAAGGATATGACGCAGGCGAGAATTCGTTAACTTTTCGGAGAAATAGAAGAAATATTATAATCGTGCATTCGTACGGAAAAAAACCCGACTGTTTATGTTGTCTAAGGAGTTCTTATCTGGGAACCAGTTCCTCATTCCTTTGCTAATTCAAACGATATTTTCCAAAATAATGGCAAGATGTATACTTATTTGTAATAAAGCTTTGTCAGAATAGGGTGCAGAATAGCAAAGCTGCGATTTTTGATACTATACCACTTACTATTCGGAATCGCCGAAGACAGGAATCCCAGGCTTTTATAAGATGCATTCATGAGTTATTATTGAGAGCACTTAATCGCATGCATGTAACATTTAGAAACAGTTTAGTACTAATCGCGGTATACAAATTACTGGAATGTAAGTTAAAGAGGATGTGTTACAAGGAATCAATAGCAGATGGAATCCGGAGCTTACGAGGGTGAACGGTCTTTGTGGCAAACAGAAAAAATAGATTTTTTTTTGTAAAAACAGCGACTTTTAGCCAGCATCACTTTTATGCGACTTTTTACATTTTTTCATTTGCCAATAAGTCAAGGACAAAATCATTAGTTTGCCAAAAGGGCGACAAAGAAGAAATTATGACTTATCCTTTATGTAAATGTACGTAAATCGTAGAGCTAGGTAATTACAGCTGAAGGTAAGGTAAATCTAAAAAAGCTAGCTATATGGAAAGGGTGTCTCTATGCTGATTGACTCATGAATGTAAAAAGTATTCCCATAATTTCAAACTAATTAAATACCGCAACTGTGTAACCAGAATCACACTGTTCATTCCCAACTTTCAGTGATAATGAACTTTTAATGGTTTTGTCAAATGTTAGGTTTGTGTTAGATTTTCAGTTTTAATTATGTTTTAAGTATTCATCAGACACTTTTCCAGTTTTGACGTGTTTGCCAATTGTTTAAAAAAAAATTATAATTCTAATAATGTGTTGGTCAAAAGAGCAAGCTAAAAAAAAACTTGAAAAATGAGCGTTTTGCCAAAAGTCGATTTTAAAACAAAATCTTTTTTTTTTGCCACAAAAAACCTAAATCTAAATCTGAATCCTTACGATTCGGATAAGCTTACTCTACGTATTTATACTTCAGTACAGGACTAATGCGAATATCGATTTAGATTTCTGAAGTTAGTTCAAAGTGATTCAGAAATCCCAAGGTGATTGTTGAATGTTCATGTGTCTTTTACTTTTTTTTACTATGAAATTGGAATACGAAAACAGTTTTTTGCCCGAATTCCTATTTCAATAACGTTTCAAGCTGTGTGACATGTTTTGATAGTATTCGTATTTTTTTTTATTCATGTAGCTCCAAAGGGACCGACTTCTGTGTCCAAACTGGATTACTCGAATGGAACGTATGAAGTCTCCTGGCACCCGCCGGATCCAATTCCTTCAAATTCAATATCCTACACTGTTTACCGTTGCCTTGGTAAACACTCCCAATGCAGCGTAAGTTAACTCTTGTTCTGTTCGCTTACTTGCATCTGGTAACACATTGTACATTTGCATTCTAGAGTATAGGTACAACAAGCTTGATCATTCCATAGTGTATGCGTCATTCTTTCTATCCGTGTACCAATCTCTCTATCTGTGGCTCCTGATTGGTAATTCTGATTTTGAAATTTGAATACGAGAATATTGGGCTTCTATTGGTATTTCCTTCTGTGAATTTGAAAATATCGATTTCATGAGCTGAATCGGTAACAACGTAGCAATGAAAGGTCAAACGGCAAATTGTGCCTCATGAGCGCGGTATTTTATTATGGACTTATCTGTATGAAATATTTCATACGTAGTAGCTCTCAACGTGACCTCGAATATAACTCAGAATATATTTCAAATCTGCGTCTTAGTCAGTTGACCTTCTTGTCTGCTACATACAAATCAATCTTTCAGCCCGTTTACTTTGTAAATTTATTTCACGAACTTTTTTCACAACCTTTTATGTATTTGCTAGCGGGCCCAAGAATCAGTTCCAAGCACTGATATGTGTAATTGAACTGGTTACAACTTGTACGAAAATATTGTATAGAGTTGTGTTTTGAGTCCGTAAATACTGAATTTAGAACAACCAATCAGAAGCAGAATGAAAACTTCGTACATTTAGATTTACTATTTGAATAAGACACATTTCATTGATACGCTGCTAAGGCGACTTTCTGTTAGCCCACCCTTTGTTGTTGCAAAGTTATTACGGGGTCAAATCGTGAAATTCATTTTGCCAGAATACGTCACCAGAATCAATCAGGAGGTGAACAAAAAGTTTCAAGAAAATCACAAGAACAGATGGAAAGATGGAAAGAATGATGTATACACCACAGAACGATTAAGCTAGTTATGCTCTAGGATTATAATGAGATTATGGCATTAAACGCAGTAGATGTGCATATAATCCATTACATGAATCGAGTATTTCCCTTGAACTTCCTTGTATTTTTGGTCGTCTAAAAGCACATTAATGCCATGTGATGTTAGTCAAATAAATTTTGATAAGGTTTGACGTTAGGCTAATACTTCTTTGATATGCAATAGGAACTGCTGGACTGGATAAACGTCAAACTTGAGAAGACTCATTATATTTACCATGATCTGCCAATTAGCGATTACGTATTTGCCGTTTCAACGAATACCGACAAAATGAGCAGCGGAATGGTCATTGCTACCTGTGAACTCATTAACGACAAAGGTATCAATTGAAAAATGTCCTATTTTGAAACTCTTCGATTGCTTTGAGTTTGTGATGTGATTTGTATTTTTATTTGTTCTCCTTTGGAAATATTAGTGCCAGGAAAGCTAACGGACGTCAGAGCAGTTCGAGCATCATCACACACGATTGAGATCAAGTGGAAATTGGATTGTTCGTATAAGCCTGACCTAATTCAAAGGTTCAGAATAACTTATTGCCAAGTGATAGAGCCTCTGTCGGAGTCCTGCAACGGTAAATTTGCACTACATTTTGGTGCTTTCAGCTCTGCGTAGCAGGTAAAGCGGTAAATAACATATTGACATATTTCTTGTTCAGGTGATGGTATTAAAAACGAAGAAACAGCTGCAGCAGACGTTACGCACCACAGCATCCACAACTTGAAACCATTCTCCAGTTATTTAGTTTGGCTTTCAATTGTTACTCGCGCCGGTGAAAGCCAGTCAAGTGACCCGCTTCTTGTCAATACCACCGATGCAGGTACGAATTACATATATAATGAGAAAGTTAAACTACAAAATGTGTGTTGTTGTGTTTATGTTTTGTGTTTGTTCGAACATCTACATATTATTTCCTTGTTTCAGTTTTGGTTTGGGCACTTAAATGTATCCCTGTCCCTTAGTTTGAGTTATGCTTAACTTACAGGAAATATCATTTGTTTCCGTATTTGTGAACTTAAACTACTCGCCGCATAGTTAGAAAAGCTGAAATTACGTACTTAAATTACACCGCGGACCGTTGTTTATTCTCCGTGTCTGGGCTGTAATATATGATGTTTAAATCTTACGGAAAACAAGTCGCAAATTCTGGGAAATATTAGCTTTGTTTTGAGTAAACTCGAGGTTTGTATGCTGATAGTGCGAAAATTACACGGAGATCAGTTTTTTCGATCAATCAGTTTTTTTTTTCAAAATGTAATTTGCTTACCTGGAATTGTTTTAATCTTTAGTATAATGTTCTAAAGTCGAAATCTAGTATTATTTTTGAATCTGAATACTACATGTAGTTCCTACTAGTGCAAGTAAATTGTCCTTGAAGTAAGTGATAATTTGCAATAATGAATTTGTTTTTACAGCCCCACACGACCCACCGAGTGTGACAAGTACGGAAACAACGAATGTGTCAGCGATATTTTTAATTGAACCACCCAAGATACCCAATGGCCTTATTCAACAATACAAATTAATTTATGAAACCATTGATTTGCCCCACGTTGAACCCAGTCAAGTGGTTGTCAACGTGAAAGATTTGAAAACCGATCCTATTATCCCGGGTGCTTTCTATGTGAGTATCAATATTCTTTAATCTTACAATGATTAGTTTTTAAATTGCAGCAAGGAATTAATGACTTTCTCTTTAAACAGTATACCATATCATCTCTTGAATCCAACGCAAATTACTCATTAAGACTTGCAGCATGCACCAGTAGCTGCTCCAATATTTCTAATCCTGTATTCTTCTCCACCAAACTGGGCTGTAAGTATCTTCTACTCCCAAATGTTCTATTTACTGCATCCGATCGTAATTCCTCACCTGGAACCGAAGGAGCTGATATTATTGGTTCGGATAAATATGGCGTTTTAGACAGCTTTGGCAAGAAATGCATAGTCCTTCGAGGCCTCAAGACACGTGTCGTGAGGCCTTCTAGGTCATAATCCCCGCAACTACAATCCCCGCAACAATAATCCCCGCAACAATAACCCCCGCAACCGAAAT
>JAQFXY010000403.1:0-30285 GCA_034693865.1 Ceratophysella sigillata | reverse complement strand
GATTCATAGCTCTATATAAAATTAGTTATCATAAGCTCGGTAGTGCGAAGAAGCAGTCTCGGGAATAGAAAGTAACAAGGCCTATAAAAGGGTAGAGCCGCGGAAGTAAAGGGAAGCGTGGGAAGGAAAAAGGTAGAGAAGAAAAAGAGAAGGGAGAGAAGAGAAGGGTGAGAATTGAAGGTCCATTTCAGTTATTCAGGGGGTACACTAATATTAAGTCTTTTTAAAACATCGAAAACCTTATTTGAGTCCTTGAAATCAACTGCATATGCACCACGTTGGATGTGTTAGGAATATCTGAACCTTAAAATAATGGTTTCGAACTTTTCTACCAATGTATAATGGCAGGGAAAGAAGTGAGTGTAATGTTTGGAAAATAAAATAAAAAGCTTCCATTGAAATGTGATTGAAATTATCCACTAAATCTGTTGCAAGACCTCATCATCATCGGTAATAATTTTCCTCAAGTGAACTAGTAAATAGAAGCAGTTAATATGTTTCGATTACAAGTCATGTCCATATATTTGATAGGACGAGCAGAGCACCGCCTCAGCAAATTCAAATTAATCCTGATATTTCAACAAACATCGTAGCCTTACAATAGTAATTAGAAAGAATGATTTTGGCAGCTCCAACCTATTAAAAATCAAATCAAAATTCCTTGCGTGAAACTAATATAATTAATTAATAACTCTGTTAATTTTTAAATCGATTTATTTCCACTTTCACAATAAACAAAATACATTAATTTATTATTCCTCTTCCTCTCTAGTTTTTCGAGTGAAAACAGCGAACACAAGAACTCTGAAGACCTTGTTGAAATTGGAAGAGCGAAAAAGCTTTCTTTTTCAGAGCATAGATAGTGCAAGAGAGTTATAGAAACTAGTTTGGACTAGGCCTCCTTCTCGGTCTCGTCTCGGCCTTGGACTGACTCTAAACAAAGGCAAGGGAAACAAGAAAAACTTTAATTGAAACAATTAGATTCATTTCGAATATTTAAAAGCAAACAGGAGAAGCCAAATGCAGCCAATGAAATTCCAGAAGTCAAATAACGTTTTCCTATATAAGTTATTACATTATTATTTTATGGTTATGTATTACTATTATACTATTTGATATTTTATTCTACTTGTAATTCTCGCATGAACTAATATGTAAATACGTGTTTGTTAGGCACAAAAGCAAAAATTATTTTTATATCCAACATTTTCACCAAAAAAAATTAGGGTTGAAGAAATTAAGGACTACTAATTTGTCTCCTCCAGCGTTGCCTCCACCGAGTTTCAATAATTTAAGTTATGTTAGGATAGGTTTTGCATAGCGCTCGAAATTTTTATTAACTCTTCATATTTAAATTGTGTGTTGTTTTCGGGAAATCCGAAGCTGATTTAGGAAACCTAACCTAACTTAACTAAAATTAATTAACATTGGACGGAGGCAACTGGAGACAACCATGGAGTCGATACAGGCAACAGTATGCTTTGCCCGGAGGAGACAAAGACAAAGCCGTCCCTAATCCTTACATCATCCAAAATAATTAGTCTGGAAGTTTTTTTTTTTTTTTTTGGTGCTTTACTATACTACGTATTTATTCCGTTTCCGTACCCAATCTTATTCAGTTCAAAGCTACATTATTCTATCACCAGTCGAATACCCAAGTATTCACGACTTCTAAGTTTAGCTAGCAGAAATGCTTTCATACTTATCAAAACCCGAGCATCAGAAACATTTTTCATGATTACTGAAGATGCAAAGTTACGAAACACATAATATTGTACCATTTTTACTATTTGCAACTCAGTTTGATTTTGTTTATGGATCATTTCAGACAAATTACGGTTTATACGGGTCAAGATAAACAATTAGTCGTAATCAATTTTATATATAAGTAGATGTCTCAAGTGGCCAATTAATTCTTTTCAAAATCACTTTTCCATTAAAACCCCAGTAGCATTTATTCATAGTTATCGATGTATTCATGTAACATTACATAATCATCTTTTGCATTTTAGGATTGTATAGGTATGTGTTTTCATCAACTACCATTCATTTATCATATAATTAGTCATAGATTAGTTCCCTTCAAGAAGCTTAAATAGAGGCCCAAGGAACTTCAAGTGTGGGCTCTCCAACTCCAAATGGCATATTAATTGCGTTCATTAATATATTCAACAAAGTCAGGGTGAAGCTGAATCCCGCCGTCTGAATTCTCTGGAGTGCTAGCAGGAGTTATGACTTCGTCCACGTCAAATGGTTTCAAGCCGTCTAGCTCCAAGTACTCCTAGCGAAGGAAATTGGTTTATAACGTGCACATATTTTATGAAAACGGAAAAGCTGTAACCAAACTTTCAAGTCCTAGGCCTCACGCAACACGTACGTACAAGGGAGCACATGTGGAGGCTTCGGACTTGCAAGTTGGGTTTCCAAGTCGCTGTTTCGTTTAACGAAGCTGATTATCTCGGGTTTTTATAATCGTAAAATCCAGAAGCTGATTATCTCCTAGCTTACAATTCCCGAAGCCAGGTTGAGGATGCGCTGGATATCGTCCACAAGCTCTCCGAAGGATGGGCGTGAAGACGGAACGTCATGCCAGCAATCTCGCATTATTAAATACCTATTACATGTATCCAATAAAAATTAGTCTAAAAAAATTAGTCTCACTGAACAAGATATTCTTAAAAAATCAAGGATTTGTTATGAATACAAAAAATGGAAAACTGCGTACAACTCCGTGGGACAATTTATTGGCTGTTCCATTCTTCTTCCGGCATTCAAGAAATCCAACAGTTGAGAAACATCCGGCAATGACGGATACGGTGTACCGCCAAGTGTGACAATTTCCCAGAGCAAAACTCCGTAAGCCCACCTACCAAAACGCAATAGAAAGTAAATCTGTGCTGTGCACTATTTTGGACATACATAGCATAACTACATAGGTAGGCTACTAACACATCCGACTGAGAGGAATAATAGCGGCAGAGTAAAGTCTCTGGTGCCATCCATTTAACGGGAACACGTCCATCTCCCTTCTTCCTGTAATAGTCGTTGGAAAACGTATTTCGGGCCATTCCGAAGTCTCCGATTTTGACGACTTTATTAGCTCCCACCAGAACATTTCTCGCAGCCAGATCCCGGTGAACAAACTAGAATTTTATTCGAATCGATTTAATTCTCAATTTCAATAGGAAATAGTTCTAACGTCCGTGTGTATTTGTATATTCCATTTAATACTACTGAGGAAATGGCAGGCTCATAAAAAGTGCACTTCAGTTAAAGATTATTGTACAGAGTTGCCCACAACGAGCTTTCCAGCCATTTCCTTCATAGAAAAAGCTTTCGAACTACACTTGATACATTTCATTCCCTGTTCCGCTTGCGACAGGCAGAATCTATATACGGAACCTTCGATTCCCATACTTTCCCGTGTTAATGGCTAACCAAAACACGAAGCGAGCATACCTGTATATATTCCACTAACCTTTTTGAGCGTAAGGTATTCCATTCCACGGGCTACTTGGTATGAGAAAGACATCAAGTCGTTAAAGCTTATATTCGTGCTCTCTGTGTCGTAGAGAAGGAATTGTAAGGGAAGAATGGAATCGTGTGCATTATTTCGCGGCCTGTCGTAAACAAATCCATGACGCCTTGTTCTCAGGTAATCTCTCAAATTTCCGTGCAGAGCAAATTCAGTCAGAACCAGAAGTTCTCCACCCTGAGTGCAGCAACCCAGCAAACTCAACACATTTACATGTGTCCCAATCTCTTTCATGATTTCACACTCCGAGAGAAGATCCACCAAATCAGCATCTGTGTGAGCTTCTACAAAGAAACGGCCCCAGACCAGAAATGAACAAGCTGGGAAAATTATCTACTCTGTGGATGCACGTTGTTTAAAACACAAATACAAGCCACGTAGCATCACGCAAGGCATTCACAGGCTCAAGACATCATAGCAGGATTTCACTTCCAAAAGTGTTTGCCCTAATACTTGGCCAAATTACGTCACAGAAAAGTAGAGGAGAAAGCGGTCATCAGTGCAACTAGCAGCTCGTTTATATTGGCAATGACGTGCTAACCAAAGGTTGTACAGCTTAATAATGACATTACTTTTCAATCTCTTCACCGCAACAGTGGTCGTCACACCGGGTGAGATTAGTCCATGGGCTTGACCAAGTACAACTTCTCCGAACGCCCCTTCCCCCAGTTTCTTTCCCGTGGTCAAATTTTCTCTGCTAAATTCCCAGACATTGTCCATTGGGAGGTAGTACTCGGGTCCATCTGCAACATTTTCCACGTTTCTGATGCTGATGTCCGGTAAGCCCTAAATGAAAATGAAGTGTGTAAGTCTGGGTTACAGTGGGGTTTATAATAGACCAAGCGTTCAGGGTACGGAAACTCACAATTGTGCCTTCTTCTTCTCCTTCAACAGGATCCCTTCGTTGAATTATAATTTGCTTGGACCATCGCACAACTTTCTCTTGAAGCGGTTCCGGCTGTCTCAAACACCTACCCCGTAATGGGTTTCGTAAATACAACTGTGTTCATGTTTACATTATTTTGCATTGCTTGCTAAATACATTACATACCAAGTATCGTCGTTACAGCAGTTGACGTAGAAGCATAAGACCAGGGAAATTATTAATGCAACAGCAATTCCAACAAACCCTGCTAGCACGGAAGGTGAAAGCATAATGTCGCTGAAGGAATCATCTTCATCTTCGTACATATCGGATTCTAACAAATTCACAAGAACGTGAACATCAAGATGAGCAGAATATTAATATCTATTGTTTGTGCATAACGTCATAGATGTTGTTGATCGTTAGCTACATGGGCTCAGCAATGTTACATGTAGTTTTGTTTATTACCCGTTAATACATGTAGATAACTACTTGTAATTGCCCTTCCGACACTATTTCCCACAATGCAGCTGTACCATCCTTCGTCAGCTTTAGTCACATTCTCCAATATAAGGGCGTCCGGGTTTGGATTCGGCGCATCATAAACAGTACGGGACTGTAATATTTCGAAAATACCACTAACTATTTATATGCCTGATAGCATTACGGTTCATTATATTCATGACATTACAAATACTGAACTACTGGTTTTTTCCCATACAAGGGGCATTTCAAATGAATTTACTAAACATTGCTTACCGCTATGTTTGATGTATTTTTTGGTTTTTCACTGTCGTGTTTAACCCAGGTTAAGGAGTATTCAGGATCACTTAATATTCTGACGTTGAATTCCACTGTCTGTCCTTCAAGTATGCTGATATTACCAGGGGTTTCCACGAATATTGGCCTGGCGTGGGATCGTTCTGCGAATATGTATGTAATGTTATACAGTAGAGAAAAACGCGCGAAAATGCAGCCAATACCCAGTCCAACCCTTAAGGTTATTCAATCCTATTGTTTGTAAATCGTATGCACTCACCTGGAACATCAAGTCGAATCTCATACTCTATTGTCGTAAAATTGTTTGTTATATTACAGGAATACAAAGCCTCGTCAGCTGGGCTCAGATCTTCAATTACTAGTGCATTTTTCTGAATTTTGTGTTGGTATGACTTGCTAACTGGAATTCCGTCTTTGAACCACTTGATTGATGGAGGTGGATTTCCTAGGGTAAGCGACAGCAGCTGTTTAAGACAATCTGAATTGATGAGAATAAATAAAGGTTTTTCGCATGTCTACCTTTTGCGTGACAGTATAAAATTGCTGTTCCACCGGCGGGTCGGACCATATAATGGTTCATTTCCTTCTTGTTTTCTAAGTCGATACATAAGTAAGTGGAGTTATTTTCATCACTGCCAAGCTCCATATTAGAACAAGCAAATTCAACGTCTTGTTTCTCCTGAAAAGCTTCTTCATCCGAGAAATCGTAGTCATCTGTTTCATCATAGTCGTATTCAGAACTCTCGATAGAATTGGTTTCATTCTTTTCCACGTCCAGCACCACTACACTGGCACGTCGATCAATTTGAGGAGTTTTGAGCGACCCATGACGAACTTGACATTCGTAGATTCCGGCATCTTTCATCTTGGCACGATTTAAAAGTAGGCTAAACAATACAAATTATTGAGTGACAAAATTCTAAAAATTCAATAGTGCAAAGTGGGAGAGTACATATCAACAGTTCAGGCTGGAGAATGCGGGTGAAAACAACTACTAACATAATATGGAATTTGCTTCACAAAGCGTCAATGTGATTTTACAACTGTCGGTAACAAATGCGTTTGTTTATCAAAAGTCGGCGTTTGTCTACAAATAATTAGGTAAGCCATAATAATGCTTTATCAGTTTCCAGCTAATAAAAATTAGTGGATAAAAAAAGTTCTTAGTAAATCTTTTACCTACATAGTTTTACATTTACATGAAAGTAACGCCCATTCACACACGCCAGTCAACAGAAGTTATGTTACAATATAACACTGTGTACTTTATCAATCAAGTACACAAGGGACCAGTGTTTCATTAAGTGCGCTATATTTATAAACGCATGGTATTTGATTTTTTTGAAAAGTATATAATTTCAATACAGTGCTGTAAATTATATTCAAACAGGTATAGGTGAGTTTTTTTTTTGAAAGCTTTCACACTTTCTCGTTTTCATTAAGCAATGCTTGCCAGATAGATACCAACTACTACGTAATAAAACTATGTTAGATTTCCTTACTATGATCGGGATAGCAAAGTTGTAGGTAATTCCTCCGATCGCAACGTTATGTTGTTTTTTAGCCAAGTTGTTCGAGCTTCTTCTGTAATCTCTTGGAGTCCACCGCACATAAGCTTTAATTTGCCTCCTTTTGATACTGTAGCATTGATGACTTCGTCGTCCTTCAAGACTGAAATTGATTAAAAATAAATCAGTGGTACTCCGTCATACATCCGGTTTCGTTACGGTTCTTAAGATTCATCACTATCTATCAGCAATTACAACTTAACTACACAATATCCGCAGATCTGACAATATTTACATTAAAACTATTTCTAATAGTATGTATTCTGCCTCTGTATCTATATCTAGCCTGCTAAAGTCAACCACAAATGTACAGACAACTTGAACCAAAAAATGTGAAAATGAAGGGACTGCTTCAGTGCAGAAATATTTGCATTGTCAGAATACATGATGGCAGTTGTGAATACAATCCACTCGGAATAGGTTAATCGTTGCATCACACACACTATGTATATTTTACTAATGTTTGAGTATTTGATATAGACATAATCGCTATTAACGCAATGTGTAGATAATATTAGTTAATTAAGCTTAGGAGCTTTAACTTTAGAACCCGGCACTTCCCAAGCTCATTAATTTCCCACAACGTGCTTTCGCTTAAAGTGCATTTATTATCGCCCGAACCGCTTCGTCGGTATGTACGTATGCACTAACAGCAAGTTAAAAAATACTGTGATTGATCATAATTGCTCGTGAATGCGAACAAAGAAGAAAAAAGTTAGAAAGCTAGGGGGTACCTTTGCTGAAGTGTAATAATATAAACTTCAAATCTTTATAATGAGTGTCATGGGACTTGAAATTAATCCCAGGTTAGCAATTAACTTTTTGTGGGTAGGATAAATGGACTACAGAATACGAAAGTGCAGGAAAAATAACTTGTAGACTTTCCCTTCGGGTATTTTGCATATAATAGATCAGAACTTGAGTAGGTACTTAAGATTAGTCAAAAAACTTCGCCACACAAAAACTCATTTCTCCTTTCATAAAAAAATAGTAAATTATTATTAATAAGCTAGAGAATTTATTTTACAGCTTAGTCAATTCAGTACAGAATATTCAACGTAACTTACAAACTGTTGGAATGGGTGCTGCTGCCATTACCGAGGCTCCATGACAAACAATATGGAAGAGCAATAGCTTTGCAATCAATCGTGTCAACCTTCGAGTTCCACTAGAAGTCGGCATATTCAACCTCCACCTGTACAACAGCACTGGCGCCTTCAATCTGTAAATTCTATTTTTGCCTATCCAGATTTTACAGTTACGAATCTAAGTGTTCTGACACTAGGTCTGGTAATTGTCCGATAGAAAAGGAAGGGAAGATTCAAGCGCCACTATTTTTAGCTGGAAAGATATTCACCTGCACTGCCTCGCCATTTACAACTAACTTATCATATCCAATTCACGACCTGGAATGAGTATCGCAGTGCAAATCAAACGAAGCTAAGCGGCGGATAAGGTGGAATTTGGGAAGCCAGTAACCAGTAGCATAAAAAATTTGCAGAAATACGAGAACAGCGGTAGCTTGCTGGAATAAACCTGGCGTCTTGAGGGGTTTTATCAAGCGTAAGTAAGTGTATATTGTTGATTCTCCCCTGGTCTGGCCTGGACTCGGGAAAGGATCGGATAATATTAAATAGATGCTGGGCTTGCATAACATATACCGCAACTCAAGCTAACTGTTATCCAACTGATGATGCAAATGATAAGTAAATAGTTAGAAATGTGCCTTATGACATGACTGTCCGTGGACTTACACAGGCCTAACAATAAAAGAGAAACCTGAACCAGAGAACTGTCTTGTACTGATACTCATGCATCCGCTATCATACCTTATAAAGATGCTCATAATCATAACGAGTTGGCAGAGATTTTTGTTAAGAAAAATATTAACATTCTCAATTTCTGTCGTGGGCTGCTTGCTTATTTGGCTTCCTGAACAAATATTTGGCAAGTGTTTCTCGGTAATTTTATCCAAAATACATTCGAGTTGGCCGCCTTGCTTTTTGAGCGTTCTGTATGACATGATTTTCAGAACTGAAGTATGAATCATTTTAACTTATATCATCAGCCATGCTTTCCGGTGGAGAAAATACATACTGCATTCCCGTGATATGATGACCATGCAGTGCTAACATCTATAAGGCTAAAAACTATATGAATGTGTTAGGCGGGCTCTTATATTCAGCGTCACAACGATGCAGGACAACAGCTCGGATAGGCGTTCAATGCTTTAGTTAGCACTATGTATAATTGGGGTAACGAAAGGAGTACGAGTTACGTAAACAGTTATAAGTGAAACGGGCAGGCATCGACGAAACTCCAATTTCATTTGATAATTGCATTTCACCAACTAGCAAACAATAAATGCAATTCTATTGTATGGCCTTAGAGCAATGGTATATCTCCTGACTGTTGCTATATACGAGATAGATTGTTCATGTAATTAAAACTGAAAATACGTGTAATAATTACGCAAAACCTGGGTTAACAAAGTGTGAGCAAGAACGTTGCATTTTTCTAAGTATTTTCTTCAGCTTTCCAAAGTTCATAATTCATAACGTGTAAATAGGACGATCATTCTGATATGGACCTTACGTACTTAAAAAAACCTTCATGTGTAGAGTAGCATGCGTGTAATTACTTACTAGCTCATCTGTTTTCGGGTTATTTTAGAACAGATATGGCACAAGCAAGAATGGCTTAACAAGTTTACACAGAGACGACTGTATTCTTCAGTTGATAATTGTCACTCATATTCGCATTTCCTACAAATATACTGAGCATTCAAACTTAAATATAAATCAAGGCAAGGTGTAAGTATCTGCATGGTATCAAGCATGAAAGCCCAGAGCCATTTTGGCGCCCATTCAACTATTGATTTTTTACTCATGTTGATTTACATTGTTCAGGTAAAATTCCAATGACGCACACATTTGTTTTTGAACTACCACTGTAACATCATGGAGGCTATAGGCAATAAGCACAAACAGTATTTAGAGCCAACGGCAGGCTTGTAGCACAAAATGTTCAGCGTAGTGTAGTAAGATGATATGAAGTATAAAAGAAAGGAAAGATGTTCAAGTTTTCCTTTTGCCATACAATTGGGTTGAGTTCAAGTTTCAACTTTCGACTTCCTTTGTTTTTTACAGTTTTTTTAAATGAGAGTATAATGCATGGAAAATTTTAATATGCTCCTATTATTCCCTTCGTTATTTTACCACCACTACATTGCACTGCACTCCAATTAATACACATACTTGTAAGACAGACTTACATAGCGTATATACATACGCAGTAAAACATAGTAGGTAACTGCATTTATAACAAAATTGTCCCTTAGTTTTCCCGTATTTTCAAATTGTTTTATAGTTACAACAAATACGAGAACAAAGGGCGAGCCAAGCTTTACCCTCTATCAAAATAATAGCTTATTATTGGGCTACAAGGAGTACATGGACATCTGGTTAAAAACCGTGATCCAAGTAGAAACTGAATCCGACGAATGCGGCATGTAATTTACTTTAATAGATTAATTCTTCAATTAATCTTGCGTTCCACCAAAAATCCATTTTTACTCGATTCTGTTACCAAGAGTTTACAATTACGATAAAGGTGAGTGTTAAGCATTCGCTAAAATCCTGAATGAACAACATGCAGCCTTAATCATACACATCGAAATTTTCCAGACGCGTACAGTATGGAGTACATTAGCTGTGTTACCGATTTATCAATCACGAAGGATTTGAATCATAGTAACTAAGTAAGCCAGGAAACAGGAATTTGCGGCTCGACAATAATTGTATCACATAGAGTTCAAGGGAAAGTCAAGGATCAACTCTAAATTCCGGGCTGAAACCCTCTGGGTCACAGCCACAGACAGAGCACAAAACCATTTCCCCATAGAGCTACGAGTGACTGTACAGTGCATATATTTACATAGAATTAAGCTAAACGTAGTGGAGTGACGTATGAGATTGAAACATAATATTTTGATAAGTTCATAACTTGGTTTATGATTCTTGTGTGATAACGGATGAAAAGGACAAATGGTGTAACATTATCCTCAGAAGGGTGATGGCACGTTTGTTTAATGATGATAGTCCAAAGCATTACGACGACTGCTAGTCTTGTAACTCATTCTTTCTAATGCATTTGACGAAATGATGTGTCATTTGCTGCCATTCCACATGTACATACATACGTACATACCATCAACACATTGAGAACTTTAGCTCGGATTTACGAGGGTAAAATGCGTAATCACATCACATCCCAACGCTTGACTTCGCATGGGCTGTGATCTGTGATAATAAACGGGATTATGACGACGACAACACTTGCCCATGTCAGGTCATCATAAGGCTCTAACTACGCCAATATTAATCGCCTAGTAGCTTTTATCGCTTCTGCAATTTGCTTATAGGCGGAGGAAAAGGAAATAAATTAGCATTTTCATCCCACGACTTTACCCTCCAGGCAATCCATATGACATAATCGATTCATCAGGGTATTACTGTTCTATAGGTATATGTAAGCAATATGTAGTCCTCCAGCTAGTTTTCATCTTCCTAATCCTAATGGGTTGGACGGGATGTTACCTTTTTGTGTTCTAGCTGCATAATCCTAAAAAGCCAATGAATCCACTGTATACTACAAATACGTAGTACAGCTCAATTATAAATATTATTTAGTTGAAGATGCTTAGTTGCAATTTAACAGAAATAGTTATTATGCATAGACATATAAACACTTCGAGCCAAAATTAGGGTCATTAGCCATTCCCAATGCATGCATATAATTGAACTGTACATACATAAATGACGCAACGCAGCGCAAAGCAAAGAGACGATGATGTACCGAATCAATTTGCTAGTAAGAAATCACGTAAAAATTGGCTAGGCATATTATTTTGAAATAAGCTATAATAAAATCCATGATTTGATCTTACACATGAAACAGATATCTTGGAATTGTTGGAGAAAGTTTATGTGAATAGCTTTATTATATTCAGCTAGGCTTAAGCTGGAAATTAATATGAAGCCGTATGAACAATATGGGGGTTTCGGCTAGTGGTATTTACAATCCTTCTGTTATGATGAAGCTGTACATTATTATGGTACAGGAGCAGACTTGAAATGATCATCAGCGGCCTCAGGAGATTCATATTTTACTCTTTGATCCTGCCTACTCGATGCTTCCCACAAATAAGTTTTAAATTAAAATCGGAATGGCGTATTATAAGCTATGCCAGCTCGGAGAAGGATGAAAATAGCCTAGCTCAGTTGCATTGAGTGCTACATTTGATTAAAGAGCCACTGATGACAGCCGGAGTTCTACTCGTATTAAACTATTTGCAGATGTTATACATAGCTCGTACGTATGAAGGCAGGTCGCGTAGCGCTGCTGGATATAGGAAGTTTTGGAAACCGTTCTTTTCCCTCACTTTCTCCTAGCCGTTCACTCCTCGTCTGCTCAATTGAAAAAGCGAGTCCTGTACGGATTAAAGGCCTGAATCTTCAAACCTATAAGGATTAGAATTTAAATATGAATGAAAGGATTTTCTTGGGTGAAAGCAGAGGAGTTGGCAAGATTGGTTGATTTCTTAGAGATGTGGAGGGGTGAAAAGATATTATTATACATAATATTTGCACATTCAAGCTGTAAAAACCAAGAAAAGACAAATAATTCTAAGCCTGAGATTTTATTGGAAACCCTCCATCGCTCTGCCTCTGCCTGTAGAAACCGCGATTCATTCTACCCACTAGAATCTATGTATGTATGTATAGTAGTAGCTTTGGGTTAGTCGGCTAGGCAATGGCCGCTGCTGTGTTAGGATATAATCAATTGGACTACTTACACTTACACAGGATTGTGGCAGCAGCCGTTTCACTTTGCTTGTAATTAGTCGGTTGGCAAAAAATTAGACGTTTCCGGCAAAAAATTAACCATTTCCGACAAAAAACTAGTTTAATGTCAAAATACTTATATCCTGGTCAGGATTGTCACATGCGATCCAATGAATCGACGTTTCTATCAAAGATATGGCCAATTTGTTGCCGTCAATTGGTGCCAAATAATTGCAACCCGTCTAGTCAACTCCACCCTGCCAATTGCACACCGTCAATTGCTCCCCATTGATTTCTCCGTGAATCCGATCCAGAATCTAGTATTTATTTAACTTATCCTACGGATGAGAGCTCAGTCGAATTTCAGTTTCGGACTAAGAGCACTAAGACTAAATAGAGCAATACGTTAATTAGATTTAACAACCAACGAGTATTTTACCCACGACGATTACATTATGTAGGTATCTAAAGCTCAAATCCGGTACCATTATTTATACTGTTAATGTGTCCTCGTTTGAAGTTTGGTCACCATGAACAACTGACATGAGTTGTGACGTAGGTCATGTCACTTGCAGCAGTAGCTGGAGTGAATTGAATATAACTCAATCATATCACTGATTTCTATTCTAAATTCAACTCACTTTTAACCTACAAGTAGCTTAACCATTCCGTGGTGTATACCATGCGTGTATGCTTTTGCTTCATTGTTAAATGTCATTGGTTAATCTGATCTGATGCAAACTGGAAACAAAAGTGAGAGGAACTAAGAACAATAACTAAAATAAGAACTTTTGTGCACATTTCAGTTATTCTCAATAGGGACAACAACGGGTTCACAATAGGACATTCTTCAGTATTAAACTACAGGTTTTAACCAGTTCATCTTTACACAATATTAGGGATAGGCACTGATTCGTAGGCCTGCTAGTACTATGATATAATTCTTACACTTTATTGGAGCACATGCGACTGAACGAATGTTCTCATGTCCAGAGCGTATGATACGCTATTATGTAACCAAATGCTGAAGTGAGCTCCTGGGCGAATTGATAGGACGGAACTGACGTACGACGCATATGACGTAGGAGCTATTCCGCTACATATGGTATGGAACCAATAGCTACCGCCTCACGTATGCACTTCCAGAACTGCATACGTTTGCATAAATACAGTGGAGAAGAAAGACATTTTAAATTTCGAAGAATTTTGTGCTCCACTCTGTTTTCTTTATTCCATCATTCAGGACTCTGCACTTCTCTAGCCACGGCACGGGTGAACAAATAATACATACATCCATGGAAGATGAAAATGAAACACACTGCCTGTACTGTACCATACTTGTATCTTTGAACAGTGAAAGAAGATTGAATAAAAACAGTCCACTTTTTGAATTCCTCTTTGACGTGAAAATCTTTGAAGCCATTGATCTAAATTTAGAGTAGGTCATGGGATTGAAGTTTCATGATTAGGATATTATATTGATGTACTCGGTAGTTTTAGAAGCTGAGATTGCTTGAAGTTTATATTGGAGTTGGAGAAGGGGAATTGTTTACAGCAATCCATGTCTGGGATGCGCTGGAAGAATAAATTCCAAATAGCCTTTTTAGTGTGCAGCCTGATGATCCGGCCAGTGCAAATAGGTGCATCTTTGTCAACGTCAAGGTTGTTGGAAGGAGGGACTGTGCTCGGAGGAGCCAAATGTCTGAGGCTGGGTTGAAAAATAAATGCATGTTTATGACATTTTTTACTCACTCACTCCACTCACTTGAGCTTTTACTTCCATCATCTCGGCTGTGCGGAACATGGAATACGTAAATCTTCTTCACTAAAAGCAGGAATAGAGAAGGGAAATGGTAAAGGGGAAGATATTAACGGGACGTGGACATGGATGATGTCAGGCAGGTCGTCGTCTATCCATTCCCACTACGCCTCAGCATAAAAAGTAATACGAGTTTCTCAATATTTCAAACGCTAACTCGTGTGGGTAGAGATGAGTTGGAGTGCAGATTCAATTAGCATACGTAACCCTTCATACAAATTCGAGCATAATACCGGGAAATAATGTGATGCGCATATTTTATTTCAAATTGGATACTAAACTTTACTTTCTCAAAAAGCAAATTGATATCCGCTTACCTGAGTTTGCTCTTTGGTTTGCTCTTACTGGGCTTTACATATTTGAATCCTGGCTTTTCTCTCTTGCTAACGGTCCTTGTCAATTATTTTTTCCTCGATCTTTTGACAAGAATCTTTTCCCCATTTGTCAAAAACGAGAAAGAATATGTTTCAGATAACGATATAAGCTGCGTTGCGATGGGTTGCTTAAATTCCATTCGAACACTTAATTACTTTTCAACAAGCGAGATGGTGTAATTTTATTAAAATTCGGCTAATCCTGGACTATTTCATAATTTCATAATTAATAGGCTACAATTAGAAGGTAATAGATTTATAGACTTATATATTTATTATTCAACCAAGCTTCAAATAGTTACATTACGTTATTACGTATTACGTTATTACGTTATTACGTATTACGTTAGAAAAAGCTTCAACATTACCCATGGCTGGGAGTCATATTGTCAACACTATGAAATGTTTTGAACGCTGTATTTGTACAACGCTTGATCTAAATGTTAGACTTTTGCTTTTTTATTATATGGGGCAACCAAGAAGAAGAACTTCTAGAATAAATCATTTTGGTGGAAAGTCGTTAAGCAATTGACCCTGCACGCTGCTGGATTCTGTCCAGTCGGCCGGTCGTAGTGGAAGCAGCGGTGGTATTTAGTTGACGTAGTAGTGGTCTAACAGACGGCTGAGGTAAACGAGGTTACTGTCACTTCCTAACACTATTGACTGACCCAAAAAACAAGCTTTGTTGGAGAAAGGCAGCCGAAGAGTAGAGAATAAGACAAGGGATAGTAATACGAAGGAATTGAAACGAATGAAAAGGCTTTGGAAGACAAATGCATGAGCATGAAGCGAGACGGAGAGAGCGGCCTACAGTGGTCAGAGCGGCTCAATAGGATTTGGGTGCTGAGCCAGGCAGATAGGAGAAAAGAACATCAGAGAATCGATAATAATTGAATTAAGTGGAAAGGTCTTTGAAAGAATTTAATAGAGCAGGAGGTCCTATATCGTTTGGAGTGACGACGGTCCTAGTGGACAAACTACACACACATTCTACGTATCTCAGATCTAGCCATGTAAAACGTAAACCCACTCCTCTCCAAAGTCCTTTTTAGCTTTCAGACTCCAGGTTGTAAGCTGAATAAACCTCTCAGCCCACGTTTCACAAACTTTTCGCTTCAACTCATAATCCCAGGTCCGTCCGGGTGGCACAGCTTGTTAGTGAATTTGAAATTTTACGCAATTGAATAGCAAACTATATATAAGGCAATATCAGGGAAATGTATTCCGAATGCGCCAAACCCATCTCATATCCATGAGCAGAACCTGCTGAAATGTTCAACTCTGTTTATCGATGTGTCGGATTCTGAAGTTTGGTAAACAACCCTTAGCTCAAACTTAAAATTGCGTCTTTGATAAGAACTGAAGCAGAAATTAATTCTGGAATGTCAACATACTCCTACCCTGTATCAACTAAAGTAGAGGGCTTAATAATTTGGCTGTGTGCAAATGGAATTGGGTGAATGACACTCAGTGCTGTGCCCTGATGCATGGGTTGCTACCCTATAAATACTATCTGTATCGTCAAATCTCTTTAGTGTGGAAGTTCATTTCGCTGTTGGGCTGAGTTTTACGCCACTACTACTGGGTAATACATATATGGCTTGACGAGGTGTGAATCTAGTTTTCAGCTGCTTACCAACCAACCTGATTGTTTCTAGAACTAAATTATAGCATATATTTTTCTTCACAGGCTTCTAAGTTCAAAGTAGATATATTTCTGTTCTCCGGATGTTTCCTGAGAATGAGTGCGAGTGAGATGCATTCACTTCCCTTTGAATTTGGATTCCTTGTTCGTGGATATTGAATGGCAGACGTGTGTGTGGACCAAATAAGCGCCAGAGTCCGTCTAATGAGGCAAGCTTCTCCCACAAGAATTCCCTTCATCTCACAACTTTTAATCAACAGAGAAGCCCATATTACGGATTCCAACAAGCAACCACTTAATCCTTCCACGACCTTCCTTATAATAAATTCCGCACTCATTCTACTTACTGCTGCCTCCTACCAAACTTCTGAGTCATTTCCTCGCCTTGTGGAAAGCTAACACTGACCCAGCTAGGAAATCTGTCTTATGATTAAGGCCCGGCTAATATGCACTAACTAACGCCAAAATATACGCATACATATGAAAAATAAAAGCTCAAATATACCATATAAATGCATAATACTATATGCATTATATTATTATTATATGAATATAAAATGTATATAAACGTACGCTTGAACGCGCTGAAGGATCGTTCAACATCTCATATAGTTACGGAGCGAACTTAAAACTTGCTAACTGACTAATTCATTCGGAAGTTGCCCAATTTCGCCACGAAATTTACGACTGATGTACTTTGAACCTGAAAATCTATGATTTTTATGCATTTTTGAGCTAGTCTGAAAGCTGCTAAATATGCCGTTAACATGTACCAAATACCAAATAACGAAAATATGCTCGATATATTAAAATATGAACTATGCGCTGAAACCCGTAAATATGCAAAAAATATGCACTATAGGTTGATACTGTGGGATCCTTGGAATGTGATCCGTCGAGATCCGAAGTCTGGGGGTCTAATTTTTACCCAATGAAAACATGCAAATATGCCCGAAACCGGGCCTTACTTATTATCGACAAGATTCGCAAATCACAGAATCTAGCTGGATAAAATGCATTTTTCGGGTGATCGTCTAATAGCACTGTTATGTGGATTAGATGTCTTGGAAGTTTTTAATAAATGGACTTTGACGCTGAGCTCAATTTGTTAATTTATTACTGAAAGCCATTATATTACACCAATTTGCCACCTCTGCCTACTTGTCAAATAGGTGGTGGCTTACTTGGTCAAAATGAAAAGAGAATATTGTTTGTAATTTGTGGAGTATTACCATGAGTGGATGCTAAAAAAAAGTACAAATATGCATAGTTTTTTCGACTTGACTTGCATCAGCTAATGCATACGTCAGTCCTTAGATCTATATTAGCTATACCTCAAAGGTCCATGACACCTATATAAGTGAATGACACTTAATGCGTACTTACGTGGAAACTATTCGTTCCTTCTTGCCAGGAACGACCTTTCATAAATTATGATTCGCGAATCGCATAATGCCTTTCGGCTTAGCTATTGACTTTACCGCATCCGGCAGAGGAAATTCCATAGAATTCGCTGCATATTCTAGAGTGTAGATTCATGTTTCCTCTTTTCTTCTGTTGAGAACGCATTATGTGATGTGAAAGTGGAAATATTTTTCCCCTTTCTGCATTACCCCTCCTACGTACGCATTAAGCACTTCTGGAATTTAGTATTCGACAGCCACTTACTATAATGTTATTTTCATCTGTGCTTTCTCCTCCCAGCTATTGGCAGGCTCAAAATCAGTCAGAAGATTACACTTTGCTTAATGTGATTCAGGTATGAATCATCCACAGCGCTTTGAAATGCCTAAATATTCCCACCTAATATCTACATATTATTGATTTCCCAGTTCTACGTGACGCCGAAAAATTCCTTGCAAAAAGGTTCTCTCGAGAATCTACCCGCGAAGAAGTACCCTTACAAAGTTTCGTCATTACAGTTAGCCCTCAAACATAAAAATTTGTGGCGTTCAGCTTTGAAAAGTTAGGTTAGGTATCGCGTTATAGGGAAACATTTCTAAAAGTAAAGTTAGGCCAGGGTTGCTGAAATACTTTTTCTTAGGGTGATTTTCGTCGAACCGATTTATCTTCTCGTACCATTCCCGGTTTGTCGCTTTACATAGTAAAAATTCATTTAATACAATTACGACGTACCGTGTTCCGGAATACAACTAAATATTCGTAGAAAACTCCATCTATTTAAAAGCGTAGTCAAGGTAAACTACTACTGGTTCCAAAACGGTCTGCCAATGCACAGCCATGAAGTGCATTCATCATGAGTCGTACTTTGCTGGAACTAAAGTAAACTATTGTTGAGCAGTCAGCAGTGAAAGGAATCGACTTTTCGTTTAACCATGCGATATTACTCAGTTGCCGAGCACATTGATTTTAGTGAACAAAGTCTTCAGCACGCTTGCCTTGGTTTTCTAACCCGGTGTAATTTCGCATACGGGCAAATCAGGACACTAAAAAGAAGCAAGGAAATTACACGTTAATAATTCCCAGCGTTATCCGTGGATCAATGGATGATGAAATATGAATATGATCTGAGGATGGGAAGAGATGAAATAGTGGTTTTGAGCCTGATTTAATATCAAAGAGTGAGTGAAGCCACTCGAGCCGGTGCTGGACTGTAGAACTGAACAACTGAAGCACCCGTTTGAGTGAGGTTCCCACTTACGTGTAGAGAAGATGAAAGGCCGTATTCTCAATCATTTCTTGTCACAGAGAATCAGGCTATTAGAAAGTTGGGTGAGAAAAGGATCGTTAGGCGAAAGTTTTGAGCCAGAAGTTGAGAAAGAGCAGGATGGGATGGAGTCACTTTCAGTTGACACTTTGCCCGCTCTTGTAGGATGTAAATCACGGATGAAATTAATTTCTTTCTACCATTCAGGCTCGGCGAGTATGAAAGCTTTACTGATTTTGGCTCATCATTAATTTTGCGACTTCTTAGCTCATTAACGCCCTGCTTCATTCAAAGGCCCAGAGCACTCTCATCTCCATCTAATCGAACTCCGGATAACTTTATGGATTTAGCTTCCAGCAAACCCTCCGCTTCCATTTTTACGCTGCACATACACAAAGTTAATTGAGACAGGTCTTTAGGTTCCTTGGCGAGACCTAATCTGATCATCGGTAAGCGCCAAGTACCAAGTGCCACTCCCAGTCCCGGACTGCTTAATTAATGATGGCTTAAACTGCAGGCAAAGTGAAAAATAAAAAAATGTTCGGCAAAGATGTAGCACAAATTCTTCTATATAGTAACTTGAAAGCCACAGGATTGCAAAAAGTTTACGATATTACTTAAGCTGCAAGCAGGAATAACGTTTTTTATATTTTATTTATTTATCTTAAGGTTCTTTTCTCTATTGTTAGGTTTCGTCCCTGTCCCCGACTGCGACGGCGGTTAATCTGATTTCATGTATAGCAGAAGAGCTGAGCTTCATCCAACTTCATGATCATTGTAGTGGCACTCGTGTCGTGCCACTTAAAATTCCAGCGGGTGATCGCTGTCGTGGGCAATCTTGTCTGAGTGTACAGAAGTCTAACTTTTAGCTGTAACCTAGCAACAATTTTTTGTTAATTAACGCCTAAAGTAGCTACACCAACAGAAGCACCAGGAAGTGGTATTCAATTTTCTCTTTCTAGCGGTACATTTCAATTAAACAGCGGACTGTTTAAATAACTAACTGTTTAAAATACATTTGGTCCCTGCGGTGAGGACCAGGGCAAAGAGCTCGGCCGCCGTCTACGAGTACATGCCTCTTTCGGAGGCTTCCATGTCATAGGACCTACAACAAAAGGATCTACGACAAAAGGACCTACAACAATAGGACCTATATGACAAAAGGACCTACATGACAAAAGTACCTACAACAAAAGTACCTACAACAAACAATAGGACCTACATGACAAAAGGACCTACATGACAAAAGTACCTACAACAAAAGTACCTATAACAAAAGTACCTACTACAAAAGTACCTACAACAAAAGTACCTACAACACAAGGACCTACGAATGAAATGGAATGGAACTACGAATGCACATATACCGATGAAAAAAATCCAAATTTTGAGAGTAGGTTAGGCAAGGCAAAGTTTAATATTTGCTCAACTCAATGCATGTACGTACAGTACATAATAAATAAACAAAAAATACATTCAAGGGTATATTGGGGCGTACATACCCAGTTTATTATTTTACCTTCATTTCGTTTCAAGCCTAAACATTTGGATTTAATGCATTACGGATTCTTGTTTGATTCATGTTCCACAGTTTAAGATATTTGATTTTAAGATAACCTGATATCATATTTCTTATTATATTTCATATGCTAGAATTTGGAACTGTAGGAGTAGTTACGTGTAAGTAAATATAGTATTTGACGCATGTACTGTACGTACATGCATTGAGTTGAGCAAATATTAAACTTTGCCTTGTCTAACCTACTCTCAGATTTTGGATTTTTTTCATCGGTATATGTGCATTCGTAGTTCCATTCCATTTCATTCGTAGGTCCTTCTGTTGTAGGTAATTTTGTCATGTAGGTCCTTTTGGCGTAGGTACTTTTGTCATGTAGGTCCTTTTGTAGTAGGACCTTTTGCCGTAGGTCCCTTTGTTGTAGGTCCTATGACGTGCTTCCCTTTCGGAGAGCCCCGATCGATGTCATTCTTGGCTCCTTGTAACTTGTAAGTACTTAATAGCAAATCAATTAAACGCGCTAACGCTGCAGCTATGTCCTTGCTCCTATTCCTCTATCCGCAAAGTAACGAAATATTTATTTTATAATTATTACTATGTATATGTGCTGACTGACGATGTTTAATGAGTGGAAGCCTGAAAAAAAGATTATATATGTATATATTATAATAATGGTTTAGTTTAGTAGAATGCAGATAGCCAACTAAAAAATGATATTGCTTAAGGTGAACAAAATCCTTTATGTTGGCTTCTATATCCAGTTGATGCTGAGGTAGAATTAATAGAAATGCCCACCTAGACTTACTTGAAAGTTAGTTAAGTTCCCTTTTCCTATTTATTACTTCGGAAATTCATTTCTCCTAGTCCGTTTCTGCAATAGTATTTATATAGTATATGCTTCTTTACTTAGGTACAAGTAGCGGAAGGAGCAGGATAAATCCCTTTGTCTTACGCTTCCTTGAACTAAGATTAAAGTACTGACACTGAACTAATGATAAGGTGCTTTGATCACAGAAAACAAGGAGAAATTGAACTTATACTTGTTTCTTGTTTTCCTGTCTTGCTTGGTCCTTGTCTTGCTTCAGGCTCCCTTGGAGAGCATATCAATACTTGCTATGTATGTAGGTTTGTATATCGCATTATCCTTCAGCACTATAAATAGCCGAGTCTCTCTAGTCTCTGTACAATAGGAAATCTCATTTTCTCTCCTCTTACTGCTTTCAATTCTCTTGGACTTCTATTGGGAAAGTATCTTGACAAAATATTTATTTGCACTTCTATGCACACAATACAATATACGTCACTTGTAGTGTGCGAGTTCTACCATGCAATCCCGCCCCGCTAGTTTTACCACCATTGGCACAGATTAATCGGATCTCCAGTCAGATCGGATTAGAAGACATTAGAAGACGAGAGAGACATTCTATGGTCGAGTGTTGAGTATATCTACGTACAGGCTGTAATGTTCTATACAGTGAATTGGGCCTGGCTAGAATCTGGAAGAAGGGCAAAAGCAATCAAGCCTGGTTCATTTTCTCGACAGTTACTTGTGTCCGCATCGGCAGACAGGATGACAAATACGCCCCAATATTTCTTATGTAAAATTCCATAGCTAGTATACTCTAAGTTAAGCATACCATATATTCATCTACACGTTACACTAGTCCTTCGTTGTCCATTCGATTCGCCTAGTTTATTCAATTACTTTGTCCCTCAATCTTCACTCTTGTTTACCACTCACACACACTACTGTCCCCATCACTTGATTGGTCTAAGCAAGCCTATATCAATAAATTCACTGATGGCGATTACCTGAATTTCGAATCTCGCCTCACAATCAGTTGCTCACGTCCTTACCAAAATTACACTAATCAATCGTGCTGTGTAACCAGTTTAATTTATGACATGTCTCAGACTCAGATCTAGGGAGAAAAAAAGAAGAACCATTTTTTAGAAATGTCGCATATATATATATATAACCCATTTGCTGTGTCTTTTTCAATTTCCTCTCAATTCGATTTTACGCTTACTATGTACCGTTAGTTGAGCACCGTGACGGTATTCAATTGGGCACGGTAAAAAAAAATCGCGATGAGTAAACCAAAAGTGTTGCCATTTGGCCTCAAAGTGTTGCAAAAATAAAGTAATTAAGGTTAGGTTTGCATAAATTTAATTGGAAAATCGCTCAAGAGATTGGGGATTTTTCGAGAGATTTTCTCCAGGGAATGTTTTCATTGAACGCTCAGTTGGATGCCTCTAGCAATTCAAAGTATCACAGACCAACAGCACTAAATAAAATAATGGCATGCGTCACCATTAAATAACCAGTTATTAAAAATCGCAAATTGGAACACTGAAGTTAACAGTTTCAGCTCGTTAGTGCATCAGAAATAGAACCTCCGTGTTCCCTGTGTATTCCCAAACCTTACAGTAGATACATGTACGTACATGGTAAGAGTGAGCTTATCCGAGGATTGGGAAAAGCATTGTGCATAAAGTTAAGCTAGTCTTTCTGCCTCCTGACAAGAAAATTATTCCCCTGGGTTCAAATCTCTGTTCTTTCAAAAACAGATTGTGACTGCTACACACAAAGCCTATAAGCACGAGCCTAAAGGTCCGTGGGATATATTGTATACCAGAGCAAAATATTATGAAGCGACTAGCCTAGTACCACGCTTGTATCGGACAGGCAGTAAACTATTAAAACTCCTTCCAACTATTTTTTGTTTTAAATCAATGGCATAACCCTACGAAGTAGCTGCGAAGGTACTTAAGGGAATAGAGCCAGCCTTTTCCTATTTGCACGCCAATTGTAAGCCTTAGCACCTCAAAAGGCTTATATTTTATCAACAGGACAATCGGCAGGGATTTCCACTTTTGGAAAATCAAAGATAGGGCAGGAAATGATCATCATACGAGTAACATTTAGGATTCAAACTCCAAACTCCATTTTGAGGATTTGTTGTAAAACCTTGGGATTATTCCCACAGTATCAAACTGGAGAACTTTGTAGAAGAATCATGGTCCCGGCAGGTACGTGAGCATGCTCTAGGAATGGGCCTATGATGAAACGGCTTATACTAAAGTCGTACCCAGGTATAGTAACATCAATTAACCATAGAATTTCCGTGTGGAATATATATTGTTATGAATTTGCTAGATAATGAAAACCATCATATGGTCTTCGTTCCAATGAGCTAAGAACCACGAGAACGATCAACTTCGTGCCGCAAGGAGCTGTGCGTCCACACGATACTTCCTCGTTGGCATGCTATTGAAACGCAAAGGAATTATCTCAAGCATGTCATGTGACATCTTACTGAACCCCGTCCTTGCCAATGTCCAAACAACAATAAATAGAGGATGACTTCAAAGTGAACTGTTATGTTACTGCCAATCCTGCCTAGTTCCTTACCGCTGCAAAAAGGAAAGTTTTCGACTGTCAGCAAACATGATAAAATGCTACGGTTGAGTTGGGAGGGACGACAGTGATGTGGACAGGCTGTGTGCCTGTTGAGGGTGACCCAAGGGGGACGACTGTCAGGAACAGATCAATTCGAATAAAACTCAATTACCGTATTCGTTATGCTGGTTATGAAGAAGCATGATATTGAGCCGGTACGTAAACATCCCCTATGATTCCGTCCTCGTGAAAATCCCATCTGAATAACAGGAGACTAAATATATCCTCCGATTCGTCTTCCACTACGAGCATGACAACATCGAGGAACTTTCATCTCGCAGAACTTGAAAAGTGAGTTTTTTAGGAGAATACAACTTCAGGCTCCCTTTGTATCTCTCTGGCCTTCTTTTTCCCAGATTGAAATTGCAAACCGTACATCGGTTGGGCCAAGGCGTCTCTGTGCGTGTGTCTGTGTACTCGTATCTGTGTAGTCGACCAAAAATACTATTTCTCCAGTTGTGTTCAATGAAGAAAACTTTAGAAAGCCGGTATGCTGTAATCATTTTGATGACGGTTCTATTCATCTCCTTCTCTCCTTTCTACCCTTTTCGGACCATCTAATGTTCTAATGTGAGCTGGGAACAGAAAGGACTCGGCTCTATCTTTCAATCTTGGGCTCACTCAACCGTTCTCCACTACTGCTCCCTAGTCCAGAGAAGAAGAGCCGGAAAACATCCTAATTTAAAAGCTTGGAAAGGTACTTAAGCTATAGAATGAACTATTTCCTATTCTGACTCTTATTGGGTCGGACATGGACCTACAGCTCCTGTTGTGAAATAACTTATTTAATTTCTTCCAAACTCTTCCACTTGAGTTCCTTGGACTCCGTCTCAATCCCAATTCATTGGATATTCATTTCTTCATATGCTCTCGCATTAGTTTCCAACAGATTCCATTTTGAACAAAGCATAGGATGTTAGCTTAAGAATCTCACAACTTCCGGGACTCGTTATGGACTCAAATATGATCAGTAACTTCTGTCTGCAAAGATTTACTTTGATTCGGACTTTGGACTGATATTATTAAAAGTGCAGGACTTTTCTTTGAGGGCAAGACAATCTCTTTGAGTTTCATTTCAGTGCACATCTGGCACCTCCATTCCGCACGGCTTCCCCTCCACACGATAGATGGATGGACCAAGTATTCTACAACGGACTGTTGTAGCGGTTACTCAGGAGGAAGATGCTAGGAGCTTCCAGATTCTACGAGGGCAGAGAACAAACAAACATCTTCTAACAAATGCAAATTGAGAACTATACATGACATTCCAACTGCGTGGACCGCAAAGAGTTGGACAATAGTTGTTAATTTAACAACAGACGCACAAAGTCGTCAACTAAAGTTCAAAAGTGGAATCTGAGTTGGGACTTAGAAATTGTCACAAGTGTAAGGGGTCGTTACTACATATTCAAGAATATTTTACACTTAACTAATTTATTTCCAGGAATTATGGGGCCTCAACTTTTGGCATTAAAGAAGACATACGGTTCCCCTGTGCCATGTTGAGCAATCAAAACCTCGTTTGACAATTCCACTGTTTCCCTCCAACAACTTTCATGGCAGGAAATCCAAAGGCCTGGCCTGAGTATCCGTAAAAGTAGTAGAAGTGTGCGTCTACGGTCGTACCTTGTAGCAAATGTCCAAGAAGCGTAAAATTGAAAGCGACGTTTGATAATATACTTAGTATAGCCCCACGCTCTTCCCACTGAGGCACGAGGAAGAAGCCGGAGTTCATAGAATATAAAAGTATACATCAAGGTGCTTCACAAACTTACTTAAGTCAGTGGCTGCTCAAAAATTATTTATACAGTTCCTCTGTGGAGGAAGACGGAAGACTGGCTGGGAGTTGGAGGAAAAAGGAAAGTGCTATCGTGTTCCTTATCAGGATTTCTCTCCAGCAGCAGGACTCTGACGACTGGATGCATTGAAACTCTTTCTCTGCCCCGTGCATAGGCTCAGGCTCAGCCAATTTTTCTCCAGTTTCTTAAAAGAGGCCGTAATGGGATTCTAGCCTTGCATGCGGCACATACTCACCCATCCATACCCTTCGATCCAATTACAAGTCATCTGGGTAAATTAGAAATGAGGAAGCATGTAGGTGTTGCTCCTTCCGCTCCTTGAAACTGAGCACACACTCAAGGCTCCAGGCCCGTCGAACAGAAAGAAGAGGCTAAAGTTAATGAAAACTTACTCCTTGGCCAACATCTTTCCTCTCTCCGCTTATTTCGAGTAATGACAGCTTCTGCTTCACTTTTTGCTCAACTATTACCAACTTTACTTAATTCATTGTCACTTCAACTCGTTATCACTCCCATCTTTCCTTTTATCGCTTCAAAAGACAGACCGGCCGAGTAGGCTTGCTCGTCTTTCTCGTAGATACGACATGTATGTAAATTCAGCAGCCTGGTATAGCCTTCTATTATTTGGAATTTCTTTGCTCAGAAAATTAATATTTCCCTTAGCGTGGCCCATCCTGCAAGGTGTGTCGTCAGAGGTTATTCGCTTATAAAGTGGTGGACGGCGAAAAAGTTTATTCCAAAAGTGCCCTTAGAAGTTCTGTTTACACTTTGACCTCAAACTTGAATTTGTATGGTCAGGATAATTTGAGTTCTCTCGCCAGATTGGATATCCTGACATTAAACTGAATTTCTAACATTGAACTTAGTTCAAGATTGCAGAAAATGTTTGACACAGCAAACTTTGCTTACGAACTCTTGCGGGTATTGGAGCAGGCTTTTCGGGAAGGACTTTTTTGCAGGAACGTTTTCGTTGAACCACACAGTGACCATAAAATGAGGAGTTCATGTTAATAAGTAATAACACTTGCTGAAGCCTGGCACATGCATGGTGAAGTGCAGCTCCACTTTCTTCCCGATTGAAATACATGTCTCCTCGCCTTCCACAAACTGTTGTCAACGTTAACAGTTTTATTTACTCCCTATTTTCTTTCGCATTATAACCCGTCACTTCACCTTCATTACCCAATCCAATTTAGCTATCTGCTTTCTTGTTCCGTACCCTTCCATTGTTCTTTCAATAGCGCATTTCTAAACTCGACCATTGTTTTCCCTCCATTTCCTGTTCTTTCTCTTCATGTATTTCCAATATGCAAATTCCTATTATCGACCACTAAAGAATGACGAATTTCGATTGTGACAAACTGAAGCTGTAGCTATCAATAAGATGACTAACGGCTTGAATTTTTCAGTCCGCAAGTTAACTGTTTTCACTTGATACAAAAGGTAAAATTTACTATCGAAAATCCAAAATGAAGCGAGTGCTACATAATACCAATACAAAGTGCTCAAAGTTAGGTTGCTTTAAAAGTGCCTTATACAAAAGCATCGCTAAATAAATACCGGTCTGCCTAAAGTTTCATATGATTTTTGCCTAACCCTTTTTTTACTCCGGAAAAGAAATTTATTGTCTAGTAGTACAATATTATGTCATACCAATATTATCGTATTAGGTAATAAGTAAGGTTTACGGTAATTGTATTTCACTCATAACTTTTACATTTCATTTAATACTGACCTCTTCTTTTTAAGTATTGACATACTTTTTCCACAGGCGGTACAGTTTTGTACTTCTGTCTTTCGTAGAAAGATTCGGCCTGTCTCTGTTACTTTAGTCAACGTCAAAGAGACAGAATAGCAAGTTATTGAGCGCACTAGCAACAAGATGTCATGAAAAACATTTGGTTCAAACAGGAAATAACGAATGCTACTTTGGATTTGGAAAAATATTGCAGTTAACTGTGACTATACAAAATAGATTGTTCGTAAACATCTACTAAGTATTGCAATAAGACAAACGCGTTACGTTGTTTACCCTCAGGCTAAAGCAACTGTCAATCGGGAAAAAAAGCGAAGAAGGGGTAGAACCAATTCGGCGAAGAAACCTCTAATCATCCACTAACTGCTTCCACACTTACATTTTTTATATTCATGCCAGTCAAATGCCAATTGATGTGCCTGGGAGATAACACAGAATGCTTTTCTTTCTTTGTTTACACATATCCATATCAAGGAACCTAATTAGTTCCAGTTTAGGTAAATACCTTTGTAGGGCACTAAAAGGCTAAATAATTTGATTTCGGCATGCTTTGCTTCAAAATATGGCTAACTTTATAAAGTCAAAATTTTTATTAAACTTTAGGCGGCGCTTTAAATCACTTTAAATCATAGTCCTTTAAAGTTTCTAGTGCTACAAGATTATTCCGTACAAAACCTTAATTTCCATATTTGATTATGTCATTCCACCTCGTCCTTTCTCTGTGGGATGCTGTAAAATAACTGTTTAATTATATTCTATTGGAGTTCGTCTGTGGTTCAACTGGTTCACTTTGTAAGGTTTATGGATTTCAAGGATAATACCATCATCCAATTTAGGTATTGTCTTGTTATGCAATAGCTGTCCTGAATCAAGTTTTCAACCTTCCCTTTTGATTGTGAGATGTACTGACGCAGGCAGACAGACGGACAGGAACCTGTAAAATATAAATATGATATTTCTGTAAGGGTACAATAGAAAACGTAGTATTGTTCTCAGATTTGCTTTCAAAACCGGTGAAGTGATACACCCGATATTGCCATATAAACCTCGATTTACCAGGCAATGTGCGATATGCCACTATACTCGTATGCAGCTACACATGACACACGGGCTGTGCAAAACTTCTTGCATGAATTTAGCTAACCACAGCACTTGGTATAGAATTCCCGGAAACTTTCCCGTATCGATATCGACAACGAAAAAAGTATGTTTATACTTTTGAAACAAAAGATTTGGCACAGATTCTGGATTTGTGGCGAAGGTCAGCTTAAGGATCATTGACGGTAAGGCAAGGGTAGTGCCGGCAAAGATTGGCGCATTGCGAAATTGGCAGTACAGGAATAATCACTTATTAAGTGGTAACCTCTTGAATGAGAAATCAGGATTAGTGGCAACATTTTTGAACCCTATTTGGTCGTCAAGCGTATTTACAACATGGAACTATCACCGGATAAATGGGACAGGTTTTTGATGCACCAGCTTTTCCCACTTAAATTCTCAATGTAGAATTACAATTGAATGGTAGAAGTAGAAAAAATACTTGCTTTTACTGAGTTTTAGACTAGATGGATCTCATGGAATGCCCGTATCTCCGCCAATCGTCCATTTCTGCTCATTAGAAGCAGATAGGAATTCTAATTATTTTCAGCATGCCATATTATTATTATTTTAGTGGTAAATACCAATTTGAACATTGTAAACGTACAATATTTAGTTTTGTAAAGATTGACTTGGAAAATAAGTTTGGTGAAATCATTTTTCAACACGGTAATTCTCAGATTAACTACGAAAGGCAGCAATTACTTATGAAACCGACTACTATTTCCAACTCTATCTGTATGTTTATGACTCGGGTTATAGTTTTCAAGTGCCTAGCTAAGGTGGACGTTTGTTTAAGATGAATTATAATAGGTAAGAGGTGAGGATGTGTCTTGTAGGCCCAGAACTGAGTGGCAGAAGAAGAAAGCGAGAAGGCAGCAGCATTCCAGATTCCAGAGCTGTAGAAATGAGATTCTCATTTTGGCGGAGATGGATGCTGGGCTGGTGCAGGAGCGAGGTGGGCTGAAGGCAGTAGTGGCCGGGTCTCCTTTCCACTTTGACTTTTGCCCTTCCTCTCCCTTTGTCCTGTCACTCTCGCCCCAAATGCTATCAAGATGAATATTTGAGCGAGTAGAAGAGAGAAAGTGCACTGAGCAGAAGGATGACATCCAGTCAGGCCCAACACTTCCGCTTTCTCTCGCCCTCTGCCTCGTCCCAATGCATATTGTACACAGCTTTAGAGCATCAGCTAATAGTATAACTTACTGCACGGTTATTTCGATTCCTTGAGAATAGGTTAGGGGAGGCTAAAAGCTCTAAGTGTAGTCTTGCCGGATGGCCGCCATCCATTTACATAAAATCGTTACTTTGAATGGATGGATGGATGGATGTCTGGATGTATGTATGATCGCTATCTCCTCCGAAGATACTCGGGCCATCTGGATGAACGATAGCTTATAAGCTGAGCTAGCTCAACGGTCATTCCGTTCGGTGGTGTTGGTGGACCCTTGACCTTTGCAACTTTGACCTAGGGTACGATTTAAAAGTCAATCGGGAATTTCAATGCTAAACAGTGCCGTTGGGTTGAGCTCTCTTCTCTCTCTTCTCTTCTC
>JAQFXY010000402.1:0-30294 GCA_034693865.1 Ceratophysella sigillata | reverse complement strand
CAACAAAACCACCGACAACAAAATCACCGACAACAAAACCACCGACAACAAAATCACCGACAACAAAACCACCGACACTACAAAATCACCGACACTACAAAAGCACCGACAACGAAACCACCGACAACAAAAGCACCGACACTTCCTGGAATGAACTACGAATGCACCGATGCATATGAATATAAAATATGACGGTGAAAAATTCAAAATTCAGAGAGTAGGTTACACAAGGAAAAGTTTAATAATTGCAAAAGAAAAAAACATTGCCACAATACAAAAGGTGAAGGCACAATACATGAAAATATGGGAACATAATAAATAACTACTCCTGCAGTTCTAAATCCTAGTGAACATATATTATAAAATAATAAAAAATAAATAAAACGTTTACTTTTAAAATCAAAAATCGACAAATTGCTTATTGCAACGAAATCGCCGAGGATTACAGTAACACTAATGTGTTAGACTATTTGTTGGGAATTTCTCACAGTATTTCGTTTCGCGTCTGAAACTATTATATTTCGTTGCAATACGCAATTTGTCGATTTTTGATTTTTAAGTAAACGTTATATTTATTTTTGATTATTTTATAATATATATTCACTAGGATTTAGAACTGCAGGAGTAGTTATTTTTTATGTACCCATATTTTCATGTATTGTGTCTTCACCTTTTGTATTGTGGCAATGTTTTTTTCTTTTGCAATTATTAAACTTTGCCTTGTGTTACCTACTCTCTAGATTTTGAGTTTTTCACCGTCATATTTTATATTCATACGCATCGGTGCATTCGTAGTTCATTCCAGGAAGTGTCGGTGCTTTTGTAGTGTCGGTAATTTTGTAGTGTCGGTGGTTTTGTTGTCGGTGATTTTGTTGTCGGTGGTTTTGTTGTCGGTGATATGACGTGCTTTCAGCTAGAGTGATATAAATCCAATTCAGCACAGTGCTTGGAGTCAGTGTGTCAGTGGTAATTGGTATTACATTAAAACTTGGAGAAAGCAGACGCTGCATGATGTCTGATTGGATTATCTACCGATGTCTGTGTCCAAATGGAATGGATGCAATGCAATACTTTATTAACTTTGAGAGTAGATATGAGCAACTTTTATTACTGATTAGAGCTCTGAAGTGATATTAACATACTCATTACAGCTTGCCAGGATCAGTCATCAGCCAGTCATTATTTTAGAGTATTAAATAGCATCACATTTTAACAATTAGCCTACATATAATATATTTCATATTTCGCATTCAACTGTTTGTGTGTAGTTCGTTGTTGAATAAATGGAGGAGAAGTTAGCTATCGTGTTGGATAATGGATCTGGAATGGTTAAAGCCGGGTTTGCCGGTGACGAAGCTCCCAGATCAGTATTCCCATCAATTATTGGCAGACCTCGTCATAAGGTATAATTAGAGTTTAAATATATTGCTAGGAATTTATTCGTGTTTCAATTATTCAAACCGAGAGAGTAGACCTGGATAATTTTCAAAATATGTAAAAAGTTTTGTTTTGAACCCGTAAATATTGAACTTAAAATAACCAATCAGAAGCAGAATAAAAACTTCTGGCAGAAATAAATAGATAAATATGCACGCCTGAGAACATACATACACTGCAGAATACTCGTTATAGGCGAAGATATCGTTGTCGATTTCGAGCTCCAGGGAGGTCTTCAAGACACATTTCCTTGCTACGTGCAGTGCAGTGCAAATATACTCTCGGTTATTCTCACTCTCTATTGTTATAAAGTACTTACCGACTCCAATACTGAAATATAATTGTATCATGACAGAAGAAGTCAGCAAAATCCTTCCACGTAGAAGTCAGCAGAACCAATCAGCAGAAGAACTTCAGACTACCAATAAATACATTGATAAATCAATACACGCATACCTACGCTACATAAATAATTAGCTCGCTATATTCCACGATAGTTGATAAATCACTAAATGTCTGCATTCGAATTATTCTGAACTACTTCCAGAAAGTGCTGATGAGTGGTAAAAGTACAGAAAACGTGACGTTCGTTGGAAACGCTGCGCAATACCGACGGGGTATGCTGTCACTCAAGTATCCGATTGAGCATGGAATAATCACAAATTGGGATGATATGGAAAAGATTTGGCATCACACGTTTTACAACGAGTTAAGGATATCCACAGATGAGCATCCAGTTCTTCTAACGGAACCTCCCATGAATCCCAAATCTAATCGGGAAAAGATGGCTGAGGTTTGTGTGAACTTAAAGCAATGACCTTATCTTGTCGTGTGAATCGTAGATCGTAGTACACTTTATTTTTAACAAAGGTATGATAATCCGTGGATCTTAATTTTAAACTCCTCCTCATTGAAGTTATTTCTTTGATTTTGCCTTTGCCGTTTCACACGGCAAATGCTTTCTTCGGAGTTAAAGCTTTCGTAGTTTCCGAACCATTTAACCTAAGCTGGCTAAAATAATGACAATGACAAGACCGATAATTTTTTCTGCAGATGATGTTTGAAACTTTCAACGTTCCTTCAATGTATGTTTCCATTCAAGCAATTCTCTGCTTGTATGCTTCTGGTCGAACGACAGGAATTGTCATGGACGCTGGGGACGGAGTTTCGCATACCGTTCCAGTATATGAAGGTAGCTGATTGAGAAAAGTATATGGGTACCAAACTGGAAGACCATTTTGATATATTTTATATTTAGGTTACACATTACCGCACGCAATACTTCGTATGAATGTTGCTGGACGAGATCTTACGGACTACTTAACCCGACTTCTTTCTGAACGAGGTTACCAAATCACGACAACAGCTGAAATTGACATTGTACGAGATATTAAAGAAAAACTGGCATATGTTGCCTTGGATTATGATAGCGTAAGATATGCTCTGTTTCCACCTAATTCTGGATTGATCTGAACCAGCAGAAAAATCGCAGTATTTCATGAGCATCAGTAGCTAAACTGCGGATACGTAAAATTCTTAGGAAATAAAAACCGTAGCAACTAGCACCACCAACATTGAGAAATCATATGAGCTTCCGGACGGACAGCAAATTGTAATTGGAACAGAGCGTTTTCGATGTCCAGAAGTGTTATTTAATAAAACACATCTCGGAATGGAAGCTGGAGGAATTCATGAGATGACAAACGACTCAATCCTGAAGTGCGATTTGGATGTCAGAAGGGTAATTATTCACCACATATCTGCAGAGAGCTACAACGAAATTATTATTTTAGATAATGCACAACACATTTACTTTTGCAGACGTTGTACGAAAACATTATTCTGAGCGGTGGAACAACCATGCTTCCCGGATTCTCGGAAAGATTACAGAAAGAAATGATTGACTTGGCAGATCCTGCTCTTAAGATCAAAATCGTTGCTCCACCGGAGAGAAAGTACTCTGTCTGGATCGGAGGTATGAATACTTTTAGTAATTCGCTGCATAGGATATCATCGTTTAGGAAAGTTGTGAGCAAATGTTGAACTTTGAACTACTGTCAATCCGCAGGTTCTTGTTTAGCGTCCCTCTCAACATTTCAGCAAATGTGGGTAAGCAGACAAGAGTACGATGAATCAGGAGTTTCAATTATACACCAGAAATGCAAATAAGCAGGCATGTCATCTATTTATGCAAATAAATTAATACTCTGTAGAATAACAAGCGCCATTCATTGTGTTATAATGTGAATATTATTATTATAATTATTCATAAAAGGAACTATTTGTTGAAATATTTAATTCATACAACTATTTGAATATTCTAACGAACGTCCACATCAAATGTATTGAATAATAAATATTAATATATTTACAAAAGGTTCGGCCTCTAAACGGTGTATCCTTTTTGTAGTGAGAATTTATAGGGTTTACCCCGAAGAAGCATGAGTGAGTGGATCCTCGCAGGAAATTAGCTTGTTTAAATGCAATGGCGTTTACTGTAAAACTTGGGTGTGGGCTGAGGGCATAGGTAACATGTAGTATAACGTACCCAGCACTTGACATTCTTTTGTTTGTGATTATTTATAAAGTAAAGGAATATTATCAATACACATCAAGTATTTCCCTGAGCTAGTTTACTAATTTAATTAAATAACAAATGGAATACTTATACAATCTCTTTCCATGTATACCTGTTGGTTTGAATCAGTGGAGTTTAAAAATAATAATACTATTGGGATACCCCTCCAATTACCTGATTATTAGCATACAAAACGTTCATATTTCTGACTTTACTACGATTAGCATAGTGAGGCGTCATAATTGAGACTCATGTAAATATCCAGACGAATTTATTGCAACCGACAGAGTTCTTCTAATAATACGACAGTACATGACAGACTTCAAAAAATCTAAAAATTATGGGAGAAAGAAAGCTCCATAATGAACTCCGATTAGCCTTGTTCACTCACAACTACATTTACTTACAAATGATTATGCCACCACTACTTTCGCCATTGCACATTGAATTAATTTACACTACTTGTACATTCCAACAGTTTCTTCTACTGACAACTGGTTCAACTTTTCACAAACTTCCTCCAATGCTCTTGTGACAAGACCGAAAAACTCACGTGAAGTTGTTTATACAGTAAAACGCTCGAAGTAATGACACTTCGTAATCTGAATTTGAATTATCAATCGAATACATGACTAACTGGAGCAGTAGTCGTACAATCCTTTCTGAACGCATCAGAACTCCTTTTCATTTACATTCTCCAATATTTGTCCAGTGATTGTCATTCGAACAATGCTAAACTAATACATTCGTGGTACGACAACTACCTAGAAATCCAATCTACCAAATATTCCCATGCACGATTCTTCTCATCATCCAGCAAGCTCTACTACACCTTATTACTACGTATTGCAGACTGCAATAGAATCCTTATTTATCGAGGAAACTCAACAACACATTTGATAATACAAAACAGGCATCGTGTCTTTTCTATTCCATGTGAAACGAATCGCAGAATCTCTGCGTACAAAACAGTGAGTGGTTAAAATAAATATTATACAATATGCTTGACTCAGCAGAGATCAAAAATAATAGTGTGACAACATAATATGCTTCGAATATTTAAAACTAATCATGCTTAAATAAAATGATGCTCTGAGGAAAATAATTAGTAACAATTACTATAAATGCCTTGAAACAGACCAAAACTGCCTCAGTTCCGTGTCCAGTACAAATAATAGACTTTCTACAGAAGATCCCAAGTAAACCTTAAACACTAAACATATGGCTACTGTGAGAATACAAAAGGGACTCATACAAATACTCTTGTTTCTTCTTGGTAATAATTCTGTGTCATCTCTTCTCTCCTGACCTGATTGATAGCTACACGCTGTACTGCTCGCTACAGGCAGTGCTCGTGCGCTTAGGAGACGCGTGTGGTACTACTCGCATTTTGACTCTGAGCAAAGAGAACACCTTGGTACATAATTCCGTTAATTTCCATGGAAACGACCATTGACGTTTCTCCTCCACGACCGTCTCCTCGCGAGTTAATTTTAATATGAGTTCCGTGGCCCCCGCTTCCCCGGGACACGGGCGTTTCCGGATCTTCCACAGCCATTCTTTTCGCAGGAGGCGGTCCGTTATGATGATTCATACTATGGTGGTGGTCACTTCGCTTTCCATTCTCCTTTTCAGACTACAAAGTGATTCATACATTAATTAGTATTCACACGCCTAACGGTGCACACGAGATTTGAAGAAAGTGCAAAGAAAGAGTTTGGCTTACTTGGGAGTAGTGAGATTTAGTTGATTTGGGTGAAGGTGAATCCACATGATTAGGGAGTGCGGATGTTTTGGGCGTATGAGCGCCTTCGGAACTTCGAGTAGGAACTTCAAGATTCAGAGCCTCGTGTTGCGGCGGAGCTTTCGGTTCTGTTATTCCAGCTCCTCCGCCATACAGATTCCAAAGAGTCAGTCGCGATAATTCGAGTGCTGCAAGGGCATCTCGAGCGCTTGAACTCGAGGTTGGATTTGGTGGGGAGTTGGGACCTGTTGTCAGAAAAAATACATACTATTAGCTGATATTTATTAAGATCATGCATTTCAGGATTTCAAATGTGAGATAATAATTATTGGAGAATTGGCAAGTCGAACAAGAGCTATGAGCATAAACAACGCAGATAGTGGGAGATAAGGTATGAGTAATGGATTCTGGCGTTCCAGAAGATGGCGGGGATAAAACAATCCATGATTTGACTTTTTATTTTTAGTACTACATAGACTACTATCCCTTGAAATCTTTGATTTACTTCTAAAGCATGCAGTGAACCAAACACACCCAATCCACATGGACGGCCTTATTTTTATAGCTTTTCTGAGAAATGATAAACTAAAATTGGTCGCCCATTTTGAAAGCTCAAGGCAAGGAAGAAGTTCATAAAACATTTACTTCTGGAAATAATTTATTTTTATTTCAGCAAGCCTCCTCAGCCCGTCCGTATATACAGAATTGCACGCCACAACTCTGGCCATATAAATGTGTATGAACATAATAATGATCATCATGCAATGTTCATTGCAAAATTTCATTTCGATTTCATGTTCCTGTTTTCCTTCCCCGCACACTATAAAAAGAGCTCCGTCTCTGCCTGACTCAGACGGTGGAAGTAATGATATGAATATTTTACGACTTCTTTCCCCCTTCGATTTACTTTCATTATTTTCGTACCGTCTGGTTCCTTCGACGTAGTCAAGGCAAGAGACGGCAATTTGGCCAACGAAACGCAATTAAAAAGTAACAGTACTTGATGCGAGCGTCTGACTCTGCTTGCGTCTCAAGGTGCGCTCAACAATAACAACAGAGAGTCTGCCTGTCTCTCGTCATGAATAATTCTTGTTGTTCCTGCTCTTGTCCTAGGTCAATGTATCAAAACAATTTCATTGTGAGTTTAATCGACTGGACTAACATTTCGAGCTAGTTTATTGCATTGTTTGTGAGTCGTTTTCAAAACATCCAACCCTTCCGTCATTCTCAATTTACAACAACCACAGAAGTTGTAGGAATAACGTTTCTTTTTTTCATTCAATTCAACAACAATAGCTGTAAGATGCAGGAACTGTAAGATGCAGGAACCGAATCGAGTTGATGCTGATTTTGCCATTCATATCGAAGAAACGCGGCTTACGACCACCAACTGCAACACTCAAACATCCGTCCATAACCAAAGTAACAAGAAATATTTTAGTATTTATCTGGCCCATCTTGGTTTTGAAGCTCGTATTCACACACACTATGTGTTGGTATTCGCCATTATGATATGTAACATTTGAAGGTATTCTGCATGAGCTAAGCAGGAGTTGAATATTGAATAAACCCTTTGGTGAAACTCGAACGTAGCGGAGAGCCAAAAGCCGTAAAAGTCGACACAGAAAAACATGCATTCAAAATAGGTCGTAAAAGAAGAAAAATAAGAGTCACGAAGGGAGATATCAAAATTATAATTATAGGTGTCGGTCCTAGAAAGCCATGAAATAAAAACTCCAGTTTGTATTTATTCAAACCCACATTTGGGCCGTATACGTGAGATCATAACACATCCCAGACCTGACAATAACACTATTAGCCTTTCATACGCCAGAATCAGACTTAGGAGTCCCGTACTAGCAGAGCCTCATAAAATCCAAACTCATCGACTCAGACATTTCATAAAATAGAAGCATAAACATCAATTACCACTATTGACATTTAGGCCGGAGGTATTTTATGGAAATAAAGTATTTATAGAATTTTAATAGTTGTACAGCGGAATTAATTCTTACTTGTTGAATGAAGCGGATGCGAATTTCCATTTCCGTTCATATGGGGTCGACCTCCAACCAAACTCAATGGCGAAATCTGAAAGTTGGAGTAAAAAGACTCGTACAATATTGGTGAAAGCAAATAAGTAACAAAGTTTACTTTACAAATTCAGATTTCTATTGCTCTTCGCTTGGTTTAAGCGCTCGTGTGCTGAAGAATATGACATGAAAATGATCCAAAGATTAATAAATAAATCGGAAAAAGTATCACTTTGTTTTGCAAGCGTCATTGTCAAACCAGTTGGCTCTCGTTAGACGCACAAGAAAACACACCGGAAGCCGAAAAAGTACAAATTCTTGTCGAAATCAAGGACAATTTACAAAGTATAGCAAATAGCAACTATTTCAAGAAAATTTTCGATTTTGCTTGCATGGAACATTGGAACATCTTCGTTCTTTCCTTCTGTATGATACATACAACACTTACAGTATACCATCAAATTAAGAAATACTTTTTTAAGCAATTATCGGCTGGAAATGAGAATGGGAATATCAATAAATACATTGTGAATTCGCTGAATACATTATTTTGAAAACAAATTATCAAAGCAAATTCCTACAATCGACTTATCGAACTTCAATCCAGGCTGCAAATCAAGTAATTGCATTTTCCAAAGAATACGTCTTACACATGTTACAAGAATTAAGAATACCACAAACAGAATAATGTTGGAGTTGTAAACTGGGCACAATAACAGGATAAACGCTAAAGTGAAGCTAATGTGGACTGCTCTGGGATCGTACGGAATTTGGTTATGTATTCAACGATTCACTAAATTGAAAAATGAAGCTGTGTTCTTTGTTCCTTTGAACCCGCCAGTTTGTGGATTATTTAACGAATAAAAAAGTGTGTACTCACATTAAATGCACTTACCATGTCAGGGTAAGGACCATAGGACGCCCTTCGTCCTTCTCGCCGATTTCCATCAATTGCTGCCTGTAGTTCAGCTGGAGTACTCAAGCGTTTCTTCTCACACTCATAAGGATACAGGTACTTCATGTATCTACGAAAGAGAGAAAAGTGGCTTTATAAGCATGCTGGTGTCGCGAAGAAATACATCACTGTCATATTAATTCAAATCAAAACGAAATCCGTAACAAGGGAAGGGGACGGAAGCTCGGAGTCAAAGGCTCACGAGGGGAGTGACACGCGTGCCAAAAGGTTGATGATGAATTGGATCGAGCACCGCAGACCGGCTTACGCTATCTGTTTCTATAATACCGCTTGCTTATTCAACTTCAATGTCTATAAATATCAAATAATGACAGGAATTTATTTGGAGATGCATCACATCACACCGAGTCGGAGAACATGTGTTGGCAGCCTTTGGTGAAGATCATTTGTTTTGAACAAGAAAAGAAAAGCACGACGTCAAGAATCTGAGACGCGATGCTTAGTTTTACCTCCGATCTTTCATTTAATACACATCCATTAACCATTATATCGTGTCATATAAAGGAAGGACGGGATTTCTGCCAATGGTCACACATGAACATACATAACTCATCTGGGATAGGGAGCCATCATGCTTAAATCCATTCATCTTCATAGATTGAAGCAAGTTGGAAAGAATAGACGTCTCAGGAAGGAGCATCTAATATTATGTTTAAAATTAGAGCGCACAGCTAATGCTAATGTGATATTGCGGAGACATAAACACGGGATTTTTCTCGAGAGGATTCGGTTATTTATAGTCACACATCTCGGATCCATTAAGTCTTCATCATATCACTCCACTTCATACTAACAATAGATCATCTTCTTGTCTCCGGATCTGCTCCCATCACCAGACCAGAGGACATGGTGGCAGGCATAGAGCTCCAGATCCTTATTTGGTCCCACCTAAATATCTTCATCATTCCAAATCCCATTAGGAACTCGGGCTCGCTGATGAGATGTATTATCTCAATCCAATTCTCTGACGGAATTCCGACTCAGAGTCCGCCCTTGTCTTGTTACTTACAAGAGAATGCAACTGAAGACGCTTAGGTTTTAGAGCCTTAGAGCGGCTGAGAATAAGCATCTACCCTACTGCTATTCTGCTATGGAATTATACTGCAACCCATTAGGAATCTGAAATCCCAATATAAAAACCAACCAATCCCAAATATAAACAACCTAATTTTAACTAAATTGATGTTTGCCAATGGATCTTGCATCTGAGATCTGAGTTTGAATCATAAAGAGCATATGTGGTAGATGTGGGTACAGGTTGGGGGAAATTAAGTCAAGTATTACCGGTAAACGAAGCACTAAATACGACAGTCTACAGAGCTATTAAACGTATTTATTACAGATCTATACGTATTACTTACTGTGTTCGAAGAGTAAAAGCTGCCGAAGTGATTGAGGATGGAAGATGGAGACCTTTGATGATTTCCTGCCACAATTTCTTGTTAATGACGTCAACAAGACCGCCACGAGCGATGACCAGATTGTATAACTCATAAAGGTCCAGCACCTGTTTCGCCATTATTGGCAACCGGTTGATTGGTGTTCCTAGAAATTAGACAAGACAATATAATGGAATTAACCTTGCGTACATCAATATAAAGTACCAACTAATTTATTTAATTCTAAACGGCGAACTAGTTTCTTACTTGCATTTGATTTCATAGTCTATATTGGCATATTTTAAGTGAGTTAACAATTAACTTGGGCATGTGATATGAATACTTATACTTAAATCCATGATCATTCATCTCCGCATTTCGTTTCAAGCAAATCGTTTACACGCAGTAGAAACAGGATTTGAAATATTCATAATGTGATATCCAAACTAAGATTTGGATGATGAAAAGAGAGCAGACACAGAAGGTTCTATGTATCTATTTTGTGAGTCTAATGAGATTTCATGTGAAATCAAGATGTTGGTTCGTATAAACCGATCCATAGCTAAACTAAGTACAATGTGTGCTTATGAACATCCATCCCAGTATCTTATGAATAAGGAACATTAGTTTTATTTTCGACATGTATTGTAACGACAACATTAATACGAATGGAGGAAGAAACCTATTATGCATACGAACTCCATTTTAAACTGAATAATGCATGAACACTTTTGTAATGCCATCAGTTATAATTCTACTTATAAATAATACCTACCTTGGAAATAGAGTCTGTAATTACGTTTACAGTGTATCTATCACAGCATACGACATCAAACCGTACATTCCAAACCTAAATCTTAATTACCTACCCACATACACCTAAGCCACATACGTACACAGATACATATGTATGCACAATAATGGAACTACTATATGGGTTTACCAGTTCCCAGGTACAGCTACTTTAATATATACCTACGTATTTAGTTCTCTTCCTGCTTTAATTGAACATAAAACCAGGTTAAACTATTGACGCATTAAATATTCGTCGTCGGCTTTCTCTATCACTCAGTTAATGACTTATGATGATTCAGAGAACGGACAATTAGGATTATTATTCTCCAATGCTTAGGTACATATTCACATTTATAGACCTACTACATGAAGCAATGGACTGGGAACAGAAAGACAGTAAGTACGTAAATTCTAAAATTAAAAGCGTAATACTTTGTGCTTCATAATAGCAGTTCACCAAATCAAAGCTCGGTTTTGGTGTAAATGTGGCTAAGGAATGACGTTCATCGTTCAAACTTATTGTGGACAAAGATTTTTGCTCGGATGACTGCTTCCAGTTATTTATGATGGTGGGATGAATGAAAGTGAGCTGCTGTTTGCTTATTATGCCTAATATAAACTCCACCGGAGGATACATTATTAACATTAACTCAAGGAATCTGGGAAGATTGGGAAAAGATGTGGGGACTAGAGATTGTAAGCGAAGGGAAACTGCATCTGGACCGGAAACATGATTTTTTGGGTGAAAACCTACGTTCGATTTCCCCCAAATCTAAAATTTCACCCACATGTGTGCCTTTTTCTGTTTTTGAGAAAAAAAAACGTGCCCGGTTTGCCTGGGCCCGAGACAGATTCTGATTATCGAGAAAGGAGAGAATAATATAATTTTAGAATGTCTGAAACATTTGGTAACATTACTCTCCGCTCTCCCCTTCTTTCTTTCTTTTAAGGCTTAAAACTGAAAAGTAAGGAAGAAATGCCTTTTTTCTATTAGTTCAACCCTCAGTTCGGAGGGAAGATTGTCATTAGGGCACACATGGAATGGAATCAATCACGCCGATTCTTAATGAATGTATTGAGACAGCGAGAAGGAGAGGAAACCATTCAGCCACGCCAAAACCCGACATTCAAACGGCTCCACTTTACTTACTACAGAATCTCTCTATTTTCCTAAATCAGGAAAACCCAGTTGGGAACATTCCAAAACTCTTATTTAACCCAACATTATCCAATCCAAGAGACCGCAACCAAATCCACCGCTTTGTCATTCTTTCCGCATTCATTCCATATTACATTCCCATGCATATACTAATTACCAGGCTCAATCCGTGGTAATCGAATCACGATACAAAGTAATAATCCATCCATATATGCTTTATGGTTTGCAAGGTATGTATTAATTACAATGAAATATCTGAGCTCCAAATAAAATTAGGCCGTTTCCAATTTCATTGGATTGTCAGTGCGAGGATGATGGTATACATGATTTACGGCACGACCGTATATTATAACGAAATGAGAACCCACCCTTATTTATGACCTTTGCACTTGTACAAAACAAGCACAATGCGTTCGGCCCATGCCATAGCATGGGATGAGCACTATTTCTATTGTCTCTGGTTTTCGGCCTAAGTCCAGAACAACTCTGTATAGAACATTGTGATAGTGGAGTAGTTATAGTAGGTGGGAAAGATATAAAACACATTTTGTACTTAACAAAAAATATATACGTTCTTTTATTCGTGGACATTAAATAAAACCCTTATTGCATTCATATCCCCGTCTCATTTTCAAACTGTCAAATGAAAAATCAAAGAATAAAATTTAAACCCTTTTCCGTGTTCTTGGAAAGTATAAATGAAATTGGGAAAAAAGTTTACTCTCTCCAGCAGCGTTAAACTCGTATAGTCTGATGAACCCTTTGAATTGGGAGCCCTTCTCTTTACTCCAACACAGAGTCACACAAGCAAAGCCTTTTCAATATTCCAAAGGACATTTTATTTCCACCGGAAAATATTTACACACTTTCTGAGGAACTGCTTGAAGCAAAAAAAGTATTCTGAAGAGTGTTGGTGATGCTGAACGCTGAACTACATTCATTATCCTATTCCATCACTTACTTCTCTCCTTATAAAACTACAAAAAATGTCCTTTAGTGCTCGTCCTATCTCCAGCAATATAAAATCTCAGCATGCGTTCGGCTCATAAAAGTCGCCAGACATTCTTCACTAAAGTTTTTTTTACAAGACATTAAATATAAAATTTTGTTGAAGCTATTCCGATTGAGTCATTTATAATTCTCCATCAACCTGCCTGCCCTCTTCTCTTGTGAAACGAGGAATACCATAAAGCCTTGTTCCTGTTGTTATATCAACAACTTCTGTACATTGAAGAAGAAAGAATTTGGAAAATTCATTAAGTTGAGCCATTGTACTCCAATCCAATGCATTATTCCAGAGTGCATTGTTTCATTATAATTTCGAATGCCCTTCCTTCTAGGCGTTCCACGCCGCCAACACTTCGGCGTCGTGGAACGCCCTTAAACAACTCATGCTCTCTTTCTCATCTCAAACTCAAACCAATACTGTTCAGTTCAACTATGTATGTATGTATGTGTAGCTATTTAATACCTGTCTTAAGCACATCTGAATATTCATATTTACCGTACAAACACCGATCTTAAATCCCAACTCAATACAAATGGGAATACGAGTGGGAAATTCCACGCAAGTAGCTGAGGGTTACTTATTACATCCTGCAATCAACTGTTTCGCAACTACATTGCGAAATCATAACAATGCATAACAATACAGAGGCAAGTTGTTACATTATGGCATTCCTCGAGACTCGAGAGTAAGCTCAGCTCATAGGCATAGTTGCCAGATGTCTTGAAATGAATGAACGGTCAATATGGATGATGTGATGAAAGAGGAAGCGGTGACAAACAAATTTTAAGATCAAAACGACTTCCCATGAAAAACACTAATTCAAATAATTCCAAAGCCGTATGCTTGCTATTATTGCACTATTCAGACGGGCTGTTGTTGTGCGGGCGCGGGCGGCCTATTATAAAAGGAACCTCTATAAACGGAAAAAGGCTACGAAATAGAGGATTTATTTAAGTGCGTCTTGGAGGAAAGAAGTTAATGTAAGCTGCACGCTATGGTCCTGGCAGGCACTTGGTTCCTCATTTATTTATGTATTAAGCGAAGGTGGCTGTCCGTAGGAAGGATCGATGATGATATTGACTGTAGAGCCAGGCAGAGCGAGGCTTGTAATGCTTATAATAGGGATTTGAACAAAGTGAGCGGAGAGGTAGATTAGAAAGAGATGTAGGGAGGTTTAAGGGCTCGTTATTATTATTTCCATAGAGCGGAGTGCGGGGCGGTAATAAAAGTGCTCACTCTGACTGAAGGCTTGTAAAAATGTCTCGAGCTTCTCTTTTCATGAGCGAGTCATGGAGTCAGGGGGTACTGATATCCGTTCTTACGATCGTTTTATATAGCCAAAAATTCCAAGAAATTCACAGGAGTGCCTCAGTCATTCCCAAATATCCCATCAAAGACCCGAGTAGGTACCTCGAGCCCAGATCCTCTGCTCTGCACATTGGAAGGAAATCCAGTTGAGGATCCTTGAAAAGGGCCCCCACGCCAAATAAAAAAACAACCAAAATCCATCCATCCTTATTGCAAGAAGGCGAAGGCAGAGAATTGGGCCTTGAGTTCCACAATGAGACGAACGAAGTGGGAATAAAAGAGCCTTGGTCTTAACGAGTGATACTTAGATTACATTTCATTTGGCTGGCAAGAAGGAGAACCCAAGGGTCACTCCGGTTGTCTAACTTGAAGGATCCCACACCCTATGTGGCCATTACTTACATTACGGGCTTCTCATAATCCCTAATCCAAGAAGCCAGAAAAGCCCCACTTCTTGCCACCATCCAACCATCCATCCAGCCAGCTCGGCCAGAAACCGTCGAACATAAAAAAGTGTCAAGACATCTGATCAATGTTCTTTCTCCCGGCCTGCATCAAGCCAGGAGCAGAAAGAAAAGACAGGCGCTTAGGCCTGACGCAGTGAGGAATATGGACCGGAAATCATTATTTGGGCAATATGGTCTTTATTGCAGCTAGCGCAGGCAAGAGATCCGAGTCAAATCATTCCTCCTAAGCCCTCTGATCAGCATTGATACCAAAAACTCGGTTTCCGTGTGACGCACATGCGATCCAGCACACCCTCCACTCAAATTAATAACGTTATTCCGGGACTCCAGACAGCTCACTCCCACCCATCCTCATATCCAGCGAATACTCTGCCTCCAAGTAAATCCCTTCCTCGTAGAACAAAATCAGGAGTCCTTTGTCTCAAGTACCCAGATTAGGAAGTGTTCTGATTTATGATAAACAAAAGCATTACAGATGTACTATTCGTCCCTTCTCCAAATCAGATGAAAATCTTAATCCTCTACATCCATTAAATCCGACCTTTGCCAGCCGAACAGAACTCCAGAAGATTATTATTTGGAAAACGCTTGGCTGGGAAAAAGTTATTTCGGGGTCATAAAAATTAAAGTAAGACCGAAACTAATTCCTCCAAACCTCAAATTCTGTAACTCCAGTCAAATTCTGGGAATAAAAATTAACGACATAAGTGACTGCTGAGAACATTTCCCAAAGGTCTCTAGTGTCAAGTACTCTCTAGCAAATATTGATTATGTCATATCTGAGCCCCGAATCCTATTCATATGATTAGAGACAAAAGACTAATATTTATCTAGAGTTTTAATGAAAGGCTAAGATGCGGTGGCCGGGGCTGCTGGGCTGAGCCGCCAGGCTTTTCAATTACATGGGCGTATCGTGATAAAACGAGGGGTGCAAAGAAAGAGGAAGAAAGAAAGAGCTGGTCGAGATTAGTTCTTTCACAAGAGTTGGCCTATTCAGAAATACCATCATCATCCGACCAAAACCAGACGCGGAGAGGAAAAGCACAGCCTACATAATACTATACACATGTCCCGACTCAATGGAGAGCACGCGCCTCAGCCCACCACGGGAAAAGAACTGCCCTCAAATTGATCCACATCCGCCAGCTCTTTATAAACATTATATCATATCATCCCATACATTCCATTACGCAACTTCATAACACAAGACCCACCTCTCTCATTCCAAATCCAGCCTAATGCACGATCCGGGCTTCGAATGACTAGAGAAGCGTTTACATCCCAAACCCACTTAACTCACCGGCTGGAAATCAAAATACACAAACAGAAGCCAAACCCAGTATCAACAAACGCTATATCAAAACCCTTCGGAATGTGGAACATAAACATCGAGTTTGTAGGTACACGAGGCGGGTTTATTTGCGGACACCCACTTCCAACTATTCCGATCATTTAATCCTACCATGGCTTATTAATGTCAAACGGAGCGAAGCCCAAGCAAATCTCTTTCTCATTTCTCATTTCTCCAATGTAGAGCTATCACATTATGCCCGTTTTCAGCTTTCACCTAACTTAGCTTCTCTCCACATTGATTCACCGGTATCACTATTCGCCCATCAGCCAAATCCTTTGACAATATTGCGTGTTTATGTTGACATACAATGAGAACAGAAGTCATACAAATGGGATCCATTGTGAAGAGTGTAAATTGGAGGCGGAATATTAGGGAAGCAGAAGAGGGCCATAGTCATTGTTTATATTTTGGTGGAATGGCAGCAGGACCCAGCAGAGGTTTTCTGGAACAGAAACATAGAAACGGAGGAAGCAGGCGAGTGGAAGTAGAGGGACCCCCTTCGCGTCCACACGTGCTTTTTTGACACATCCTCAAGTCAGCTCTATTCATCATCTTCCTCACGTAACATGTGGATTCATTCACCTGTGCTTTCTTCCCTTCCTGCTCCCAATTCAACCAACAAGGAGTAAAAATAACACCAAGCTACACCCAGCTACACACTTTCAAAGACAGGCACACGCTCTATTGTATATTACACCAGTTCCTTCTAAGCTCGTACTGCAGCAGTGTTTATTCTGCCGAAGGATTACACTATTTCACACCCAAACCAGTTGTGATCAAGGATTTATAAACTAATATTGGTAAACGATCTTAACCAGTTCAAATTCTAATTAATAGTAGGCTACTAGGGACTGTCAGTACCTAGAAACGTCTCTATTCAATTCAGAGCTACACAGTTAGAGATTACCTGCATGCTGGTAATAAACGTCTTATGAAAACACAATAGCATAAAATAATTGGAAGCAAGAAGCGAGTATTCATGGAGAAGGATTTTGTGAAGATCCATATGGTGGCTATTTTATCCAAGGATCCAGACATGTGTTCCATTAGCTGCCAGATCTCTTGATCGTACTCATATTCCTTTCCCCTGTTTTCTCCTATATTGTACATATACATATGTAGTGTATGCACTACATGCATGCAAGTAATACACTACTGTCTCTTTTCATTCATCCGATCCATTCTCCTCTACTCATGCTCTGATCTGTGCATACTCGTTGGAAAAGACATATGAACAAGTTGGGTTTTGATGTTTTCTGGGGGAGGTTAAATATTTGTTCAATCGGGAAGACGATCACACAAGGGTCCAAGTTCCAACACAAGGGCTTGACTAATTTTAGACCATTTTGAGGAGATATCCACATTCTACATTCATATATGTAGAAAGAAGCCTGGCTGCAAACACTCCCGCATCAACATTAACTACAGTCATATACATATGGACAAATGGCAGAGTGTAAGACAAGAAGGCAGGTCCTGAGACATTGGACTGTTATACCATTCAATGAATCTCCCAGCTTCCCTCTCCCCTTCCTCTTTTATACATCCAGGAAAAAGTTATAAATACAATCCAGGAGGGGAACCCTTTCGACTTAAGGAAACTTTTCTAAAAACACAAATATACTCCCAAATATTCGACCTAATGTCCCTTGGCTTCAGCTAACTTGGCATCAAAATGAGACGCTTACCCCTTTTCTGCATAAATGAGAACAGCTCGTCCAGAAACTCCTTCCTTTTCATGTCATCACTCAACTCGTACAACTGTGGATTCAAAAGAATATCAAAATTATAAGGCTACTTCTACATATCAGATCTCCAACATAAGACTACAAGATGAAGTCAATAACGCTAATTACTAAATATTATAATACCACAATAGGATTTAAAATTAGTATTTTGGTACGTGCCACTGCATTTGAGCCAGGAACATTTGGGTTTTCCCAGTTACTTAAGAGGCAGTGCAGAAGCTGGTTAAATTACACGGCCCATTATTTGACAGACTCGAGATACGTTTCATATCATTCGCATCACCCTCCAACACTACTACATTCTCCACTCAATGTAATTCCCAATGTAATACAGCCATTAAATTACCGCGACGTCTATCTAGCCACTCCGATCTTGGTTCGAGTGGAGTGAGAGAGAGATGAAGGCTATAAAAAATTAACAAGCACCATGGCTTTGACGGCGAGTTGAGTCAATTGTGAATAAATGTAATGTCTTGACACTGATCACACGCATGATAATTTTTTCTCCTTAATGTTTTCTCCTCGTCTCTCTCGCTATATCTAATGCTCGTGATATAAAACGAGAAAAGCTCATTAATTCAAATCACTCTGTAGGCTCTGTGGTTCTCTAGTTTTGTAGTTACAACAAACTCTCTTCCATTCCTTTTAAAAATTAGAGTTTTTTCAAATGTAGAGAAAATAGAGGGCTGAGTCCTTGAATCGCACGACAGTAGACAATAAATTGAGTGGAGAGAAATATTAGTACCATAGACATTTCACATACATTATCATATCATGATACGTAAGCGATTAGAGTCCGTGTGTACGAACCGGACATGATTGCGTGTTTGAAAAATATTCGTTACTAAACTGTTCCTTCAACTTTTCAGTAAAGAATAATAGGAAAAGGTAGGGAGAAAGGTATACGGACGGAGTCCATCGTCCATCGCGTATAGAGCGAAGCTGTATGCCCTCAAAAAATACATTCCTCTCTCACTTCACTTGTGTTAATTTGAGAAATGTCAGCAAAGTAAGAAAGATGAGGAGAGTTGTGGGGATGGCAGAGAGATTAATGACTGATAAATTATAAAAAATATCACTTTTTACGTCGATTGTCCATAGATGTAATAATAATTAGATTTATAGTTTAGACTTATAGGCCAGGAAAATATGCTAATGACTTAAATATGCCCCTTCTTCCAAAAACCCTTTCTGTTTCCATTTCTCTCTCCCGCACCCGTTTATTATTCCACTTGAACCTCTATACGTATACGGTCCAAGCATTAACTTCATTTACAAATTATATTTAAAAAATGAAATTATAAGATTTTTTACATGGACAAAGGAGAACTATTACGTGTTGATACTCAAGTCCGTCCTTTCGTTGTTTTTAGTTAGTTATGGGCTTTCCTAATGAGATTGTCATATAAAATTATTATAGCCCAGGGCAGCCAACATCCAATCTTCCGGTTCAGACAATGAGAAAGAGCTGTAAATGAGCTTTTGCCATGTATTCACGAATACACTTAAGAAAAGGATCCACCCGGTCGTTATTCCATCTCATATACAAACCCAATGGCTCGAATTAATCAAAATCCCAATTATAATACTGTACTCGCCACGGTTTTTCTCTTTTGAGTTTTTGTTAACAGTTATTTTGTTAAAAAAATGTAAATAAATGCAGAATATACTTTTACTAAATAAAAAGTATTTATTTGCGAAACGCGAAACCCTGTCACCTTGAAATAAATAGTTTGTCGTTTATAATATGTTCTATGATAGTGTGGGTGATGTACGATGAAAGCGCTGAGCTAAAGACCAGCTACTGGTCTCTGGTTGCTGATAATAATTGCCAGATACAATTTATCCATCCTGTTGCCCCTCCCTTAATTTTATTAAGATCGGCTATTAGATATGCAAATTATACAAGAGAGCGGGTGAAGATAAGGAATGTTGCGGCTTGTACATGAGAATAATTAGAAGATAAGGGAATGAATTTGAGCCGTATATTGAATGGGACTACCACTAGAGGCAGGCAGTCGAGGAATGGCCGGGAATGGTAATAAAAAATTATGGATATGAGTATCTTCCCTTATCTATTAAACATGGGGAAGAGAATCGAGCGAGCGAATCAGGTAAATCCCAATTAACTTTTTTCGTGGTGAGTTTCGAAGCAGACAATCATCAGGCTCGCATGTTTTCTATTGTAAATGACATATATACGATAATATAAGTTGCGGATAATGGATTTTTATAGCTGTTGAAACTTCGTATGCCCCTTCTCCACCCACGGTTATCAGAGGAATAATAGGTGTGTGTGGAATTAATAAGGAAATTATTCACAGGTGTCAAGTGCCTTGTTACAGCCTGGACTGCTACAGAAGGTGGGGGAAGCAGGGATGGACTGGGAAGATGATCAGTTGTTCAGGTATAACAAAGTATGATGATCACAATATAAAAACCGCCCCTTATTTTATCATCAGGAATGGAGGTTTGAGGTAATCAGTCTTTGTCACTTTGAATAAACTACATCTCAGCCAGCTCAGACAGTATTAAATCAAACGTCAGCTCATCTTCTCCACGCTAATGACTCTCATCAAACAAACACATATAAATACAAGGGATGGACCTTCATTGAACAAAAAAATATAATCGCTATGAAATTCCCTTATCATTATCGCGTTAAAATCACAATAAATAATACAAATTCTTCTCTTGCGCTTCACGTTGGTTGAGTTATGTTCTTATTTCGTGTTCCCATTTTTGAGCTAACCCAACTTCGTTCAAGGAAGACAAAGGACAAAATTATTAGCAAGTGTTTAAGTTCAAACAAAGGAAAAAACGGGAACACGCATAAATTAAAAGTATGTCTGCAAAGTAGATGTGGCAGTTTGAATTTTATTCATATTATTGTTGCCAACTCCGATTTTCCAAGCATAAGCGGGTTTAACTATTCGTAGTAAGATTGTCATTAGTAAATTATCAAACCAAATACAAGTTTCTCACATCCTGATGTATCAGTATCACTGTTTATACGTTACGTGAAGATAAATACAGTAAAAGTATTCACGTGTTCTGTGAAACCGGCTAGTGCCAGTACAAACACTGCGTTTAAGATCGGATTTTACATGCGCTAATGCTGTAAGTATAGCAAACGAAACGAATGTGAAAATTGAATGTTTCACATTTAATAGGCATATGTAGGTAAAGTCTGTCTAACTATAGTCCAATGGTTTTATCAAGGTCAACAGGACTATAAACATCAACCATATTGTAATTCATTATTCCATTAGCATGCCACATATGTACCACGGTTTTCATCGCTCATATAAATAATTTCCCAAACGCAAAATGTTGGCTTACAGTTACAGTACAATCATTTTGAATTTTTCGCCTGCCTCAATAGCTCCCAAATGGGGCGAGGATAACGGAATGAATATGATAATTATTGAGTTTTTTAAGCAACTAAAGTAACTAAATATAATTTAAAATTGAGACTCTATTTTGACTAAATACAAATGTCCAGAACAGAGTAAACGGAATGAATTTAGAAGATCGCAACTGGAGTATAGATAGAACAACAGTCGACCACCTGATTGTGCAGTATTATTTAGAAGCAGAAGTAATTCAAAATACCAAATTCAGTTCAATGGGAAAGAAGTTGGGTATTAATAACTGGAAACCACTTAAACTTGCTTGAACCATTCCAGAATTCATATACATAGAATTTCCGACCGCACAATGCTTAAAATTGCCTTTCAGAGCAGGTAAGGTAAGGACGAAGGAAAGGTGCATCAAGGAACGGAAGAATTTAATGCGTACGCGAACATAACATCACCTCCACCTGCCTTTTTCTACCGATTCAATTTTAATGAATGCCCCTCTCGTCTTCAATTCAATGTTAGGCAGGGTGAAGTAATAATGGACACACCAGCCTCCAAAAAGCCCGACGGAACTCATCATGAAGTCCCAACTCACCGTACGTACATTTACTCTTGATTACTCACATATCTTAGAAAAGAGTATAACACTGCTTACTAATAATATACCATGTCAGAAAAACAATGGTCATAAAAAGGGTCTGGTGCAGACGAAATCAAATAAAGTTGGCTGTCGTTATAAAAAATATTTTACGAGTTCTCATTCACATTTACAATAATGGTGTATTTGGCTTCTTTGCTTGGTTCCTACACGGCTACGCTTTGTTCGAAACTGATCTCTGCCTCGTGAAACTATCCAGCTCTCCTCGCAGACACTAACCTTCAATTACTCCTGCTCAAATGGGCAAGTGCTGACTTTAGGAATTAAATTACATTTTATTGAATTATTAAACCCTGTCTGATATTTTCCTAAACTACGTGCAGAGCGAGCATTGTCACGGTCGAGAAGAACAAGATATCTACATACTTACAACAAAGTAATACATGCCGACAAAGAGGAAAGTGTGTTCTTAATTGTGACAAAATTTGCCTTGTTCTGCTTATGTCACACGATAAATCCTATCCCTATTCAAATCTGTAATATTGCACGTCCATGTTCAGTGAGCTAATATGGAATCTTCAATTCTTCGTGCTAAATCTGCCTCAGGATGAGTCTTGGATTTCATCATAGAAGTGATAAAACTTACAAATCGTTTCAATAGTACAGCATAGAGGCAAAAGGCAAAGATTCTGGTTGACCTTGAACAGGAAAATTCAACTTCCGTTTATTGTATTTTACACAAAGGAGTCAAAGAAAAGAAATGGTTACTCTTGAACAGTGTAATAAAAATGAAGAAGCTCTGGCCAAGCTCATTGAAAAGAGGAGTTGTTACCAAACTTGCTATTCAAAATTCCTAATCTTCAATTCTCATTTACCTGCACGAAACGGTGGAAATATAAATTACCACCCTGAAGTTTTATTCAGATTTAACATGCATGACAGTAGTATATTAAAGATCTGGCTATAGAATCGAGAGTCGACTGGGATGATCAATCCATTCCAGAAATTAATTACGCTATTTATCATTCATAGACAGGGTGAACGGTCGATGTTCCTAATTCGTCTTCAAGGAGTAGGCCTGAATATTTAGTTCCCTTTAACCAACAACATCCCAAGAGACAATTAATCGAACGAATAAACACATCCTATTGTTGACTAAACACGGCAACTCGTGATTAAGGCCTTCATGTACTTAGGCGTTAGTTCTAGCCAAGAATCCAACGGACTAGACGGATGAGAAGATGAAGGAAAAGTAGAAAAAACACGTTAATTCATTTTATATTGAACGAAGCAACCCCAAATGCCCAGTGTAATTGATTGTTCATTTTTTTCCTTTTGTTTAAGAATAATTTATTAGTGAGTGTGCTCATGAAAGAAGGGACATGGACTCGAGACGAGCAGTGGAGGAAGATGAGTTGTAAAAAGAAAGATATTATTGAGCGAGAAGGAAAAAGGTTCAAAGGGGCGTAGACATTCAATCTTTTATTTGCGACAAAATTTATGACTCGGGCGCTAATATCTTTCTCTTTTCTCTGAACAAATTCCTGACTTAAAAAATGATCACTTTTCCCCCTGATGCTCCGTAATGGATGGACCAAACTCTAATATCATCCTTCTGAGGCTACATTAAGGAAGCAGAGGGGTAAAAAGGTTATTATTAACAGTATCTCCTCCATTCCCGTTACACTAACTTCCAGCTCGGGCAGAGGTAACTAACTGTCTTTCGGGAACGGAAACGTTCCTCGACCAGATGCTTGATTTCTTAGGGAATTCACGCTTCCAATTTAAGTACCAGCCTAATCCCACATCCCACCATGTTCCAATATAAATGTCATGATGGGAAATGGAAGCATGCGCGCTACATTTTGGAACTAACTATTAATTAACTATGTATTGCTTTTTACAAATAAACTAACGCCAAATGATATTTCTCCAATTAACCAAGTAAAATAAAGCTTTAACGTTGAAAATGCAATTGGAAATTCAATATACATAAATGACTGTTAGCCTCATGACCATGAATCGAACAGAAAATACATTTGATTAAGTTTGATGTGACTAACGGAATGGAGGATATATATACTTCAGTAGCCAGAAGCTCAAAGCTGTAACTTTATGAGCATTTGTATGGTGCGACGCAACATTCGTATGCAAAGCATTAATGCAGAGGCATGCGCTGCAGACCAATAATAATTGCTATTATTGGAGCTATCCTTGAGTATCAGTCCCAGACGCCATTAAAGCCAATGCTGTGCAGTTCGAATACATAGTTTTACTCCGCACCAACAACTAATGACTATAGATTTAGGAAACCTGAGTCGATGGAATTCCAGATAGAAACCGGATGGGTGGAGAATTATAAAGTAAGTATTTGATAAAAGAAGTGAGAGACGCAGCTAGAGAGAACTAGGATCATTTGCAGAGTTAAATGAACCCGTCTTTGTTTAATGCGTAAATAACATTTATATTCATGGAGGGTTATAATATCCTATACACCCAAATATGAATAATTGACTGATGAATGCAGAGAGCTTGTTTAGTGCTCGCCTGGCTGTGTACACAGAGAGCGGAAGGAGATGGATGGAGAGAGACGGTATGAGGCTGGGATGTGAGTCAAGAGTGATAATTGAGGGGAATAAAGAGTCCATATCTAATAAGGCATAAAGTAAGTACCGATTGAAACTAATATCTACCTGTCTGTCTTGGATATTGAAACTGAAACAAGAGAGGCTACATCCGGAGATTGAGCAAATAGACGGAGGTTGTCTAACGCTCCCGCTCCCTCCTGCCATCATTACTACTTTCGAGATTCCTGTTAATATGAAAGGCAAAGATGAGCGCATCGCAGGTAAGGAATGTTTATGTTGGTGGAGGGGAGGAGGAGGGAGAAGGCGCAGAGGGTTTAATAGGGAACATGGGCATGCATGTCTATCTGGCATACAAATACTAAGATATGATAATTTCGTTCCAGAATAATAATAATCATAATATCATGAAATGTGGAGGCTGGGCTAGAGATGGTAAGAAGGAATTAGAAGATGGGAAAGGGAAGACATTACAATAAAATATAATGGAGATTAGGATAATCATAGAAAGAAGTTGGGTGGATGTGCTTGAGATAGTTGCTGTAGTTGCTTGTCCCTTCTGCAGCATAGTCAGTGGGAGAGAAACTTGTTCTAGTATTTTCATCCAATCCCTGAATCTCAATCCCAATTCCTCGCTCAAACCCAACAATGGAGAACATCATCGTAATAACCTTGTGCACTTTGCATTATTATATCTAACTACATTACCAACAAACCATGCAACATTCAGTCCGACACATTAAAACTAACGACACATCCCACCTCACGGTCTTATGATTATGATTATTACCCAGATACACTCACCAAGACTCATACAAGGTAAACGCACACAAAATGGACTCAGTCCCTCTTATAAATATTTCATGAAATTACCTCTAATTACTACTCAGGCGCTCTATATCTGTCTTAACTCACAAGAACACAACCACCGTCAGTTCACTTCAAATGGCGTCTCTTCCATGCGTCAGTACAAACCAAAGTGCATCGACTTCAACTTCCCAAAACATATCGTGTTAATCTCCGTTAATTCAACTCCGTAAAGCCTAAAGAATTACCATCAACCTACCCTGTGTTCTCTAAATATTCCTCACGTTTCCAATATTTAATACGATTTCACTGGCAACAAAACCTCGGGGTAGTTGTTTCACAAAGTCGTACTTAACAGAATCCGATTTCCTGTCTATACATTTGGCCAGTGAATATTCGTCCTTCGGTTAGGACCTGAGAATGGTGAAGTTGGCTTGTCAAGAAGGCACCAACATGAAGATGCATGATTATATGTGTATAATAAGAAGCCTTATGTTGTATGATTAAGTTATACAAGCACCGAAAAGTAAACGAAGCCCTACACGTTGATCCATAATGAACCTAATACGTGTCCACGAACCGCGACTCCGAAGCTATGTAAAGTACATTCATTCATACATCCCTATCCATGCACTATAAAAATACACTAAATCATCACATTATGCACACATACACAATGTTTAATTAACAGACTGCAAATATTTTGATATAGGTTATTGATTTCCCGACTCATAAGCCAAAACTTATGTTTGAACTTGACAGATTTCCTTTCCGTCTATTTACACTCACAGACAAACATCAAAAATCCGAACCTCCATCATAAAAGTGTCATGGAATGGCTCTGACGAAGAAATTGAAGAAACTCAAATATTGAACAAAAAGATGGGCTTTGTTCGAATCCCAAATGAGATTTTTTTAATGGAAGAATATATCACTGTCATATCATGGCTAACCAAGCACACTCAGCCTCAGCTCCGATTACTAATACATGGAACTACCTTTCCCTCCCTCACCCTTTAGTCCAATAATTAATCCATGTACCAATATAATTTTCAACCCTTAACCGTAGTCTTCCAGAACAAATTATAGCCAGTTGCCAGTTGTGTCTCATTATCATTGTTCCGACCCGAGCGAAGAGTACAATAACGTATGATTAACAATCAGAAGAAGAACACATGTATTGCCAAGGGCCTGAGGAAAGGCATTAAATGGAAATCCAAAGTGAGCAATAAAGGAATCGGATCTGCTTTCCCCTCCAAGTTGGCAGAGGAAATGAGGCTCAATTAGTTTGGAACGGACGGAAGGCTCATGAGTGAAATCAAAAATGCCTAATCAATTTCTGAGTGAGTCAAGCATAAAATTCTGTCCAAGAATGACCCAGACTGATGGTGAGAATCCCACGCTGTGAAACGCATCAGGAGGACCATCAGAGGCGATGAACTTGAACTATAACATCTCTATTACCATTAAGCCAGCAGAGACGCAACCAAAGTCTATTCTCATCCCTTCCCACTACTGCTGCTACATACAATATACTGCTGCTATTATGCTCCAAGCTCATCTCATCCTCCGCTCGCGTCTCCCTTTCATTCATCTACTTCCAGCCTTCCCACGTATTACATTTCATTCCCAATTTACAACAATGCTCTGCCTCGACACACACATCGAGAAAGCCTTTGTACTCCTTTCTCCAGTTAGCCTTCCATCATCCACTGTCCTCAACAAACAAACAAATTGGAATCCGTTACATCCATGGCAATCGCATCAGTATTTCTCTCCCAAATCACTCCACTCACTAACTCCAAATAACGCAATTGGTTACGATTGTATTCTTAAATAAATATTTCAACAATACCTACGCCTCGTATAAAGTCAAGTAACACAACTTACGTTTGTATAAGCGATCGCCATCGACAATGACCACTGATCTGATGCACTATGATGAAACGGCCAAATCAATACCAAACCGGCAACAGCAAAACTAATAAAAATGAACTAGTCTATTTCTACTACAAATACCTTCGAAATTCGTTAGGTAAGTACTAAAAACTGTGAAATGATATAGGTACTCAGGTAAATCTTTTAAGCGAGAACTGACATACTTACACGCATTGAGTTTTGAGGCAGAGAACTCAACTCATCATTTGTATAAGTAATAAATAATTATCAATTTCCGCAGATCCCTCTCCATCCCATTACAAATAGTATTGGGATTGTTCCAATATTTTTGGTAAGCTTTTAATAAGGTATATAAGGCTTGCGTAACTACTTTAGCTATTCGTTTCCAACGTACATCTCCCTATGTACACACCACACCGATTTTGCGCAGTCATCAGTCATTTCATAAATCAATTAATCGAGTTCCAAAGTTTCAAAGTGTGCACTAGCCTATAGATGGTATTGGAATTCGAGATAAGTCAAAACTAAAAAGAGTACCTAAGAGTAAAGATTATCCAGGAACAATCAAATAATTATTCAACCCTTTTGTGAACATGGAACACAAAAAGTGATAACAATTTGTTCTAATTCTAAGTATCACGGTAGAAAATCGACACAACCCTTTGCCAGCAGCATTTTCATGACGCCTACGAATTAACTAAGTACTCAATGCAGCGAGGACAAGGACAAATTTATATACGCACAGCACAATCGCATAATGTAGCACCAAAAATTGTATATTTGCACCCTGAATGGCAGCAATACTGAGCTGCTAAGGTTAGTCATGCTAAAAGCAATAATTTCACACATGTTAATTTTAATATACACCGACCATTAATCCAACAAATTGATACCGATTATCGCACACAATCACCAATATTTGTTTTACATCCGCAATCTAAATATCAACTTCAACCCATTACTAATTTCCTGGGACAAATTGTTGTTATCTCTAACCTTATTTAGGCACATCAAATAGAAATCATAGTATCCATGCTATGCTTTGTATTTGTTTGAAAGAATTCTGCAAATATGCGGTAGCATGTACTACGCGTGTGTGTATTATTCGATTATGGGCAATAATGCTTTTAAGTTTGGGACAGGTGTCTGACAGAAGGCAATTAAAGAGCGGAGTATTAATGATTTGAGTTTTGGTAATTTGGCTAAAATAAATCATTTGTGGTGTATGTAAAGGCCTAATGAGTCTGTATCTCTCTGCAGAAGAAATTGAGGAAAAGTGGTTTCCACGAATGGAGTCCATTTGGGTAAATGAGAGGATTGATGAATGATTTGAGGAAAGGGCAATTGGTAGTTACTCAAGAACAAACTACAGACAATAAATGGGTTTTCTTTCCAATCATTCCCAACTTTATGTAGCCTCAGTAATGGAAACAGAAATGAGAGAAACTCTCATTGAGCAACTCTAATCCTGGTATTATCTGAGACAAGAAGAAGAAGGGGATGCGATGTGGAGCAGGAGCTCATAATCCAAGAGAGACCAAACGAGTGTGAAAGCTCAGTTAAAGTTTACTTTACTTTCCCAAATAATCTCATCTCATGAAATGAAATAGGCCCAAATGAAACTAAAGAACAAAACTTTGAAAAATGGCAAGTACTAAAGATAGGTCTACTCCTTCTATTTGCTCAACTATACTCGATCAGGCTCTTCTCTAATTTGATTTTCAGAGTGGAAATGCTCTCAGGTCACGCCATTTTCTAGTAAGTATGCAACAGAGATGTTCTGGTGGAAAGCTGGAGGTAGGGAACAGCGGCTAATACACGTGAAATGATCAAGAGGGAACGGAGAGAGGGAGTGAATTGATGATCTCTGAGATGTATGGTGGGAATTGGACGACGGAGAGTTGATGAATTGCAAAATAGAGGAAAAACTCTGTCGGCCGACACGAGATAAATTGAGCGAACAGACGAGAGAATTTTAATTTCTTTCCTCCGTCTTCTCCTCACTCACAAAATTCTTGTCCTAAACATTCTTAAATGTAAGTCCTAGTCAATATCAGAACCCAACTCTTAATATAAGCGTCACTGCAGCCTACACGCCCTGAATCTGAATTATATGTGTAGGTACTTGAAGAAGAGCAAGACTTGTCTTGGCCGGATATGCTTGGAATATCCGACCATCTGCACAGCAGCATACTCAATTCTAACTCCTTCCTTTTTTCTACCCTTATCCAACTCTAAATCAAGCATTTTGGAGATCAAGTCCGTGTCCCCATAACTCTCAAAAATAAACATGAACAATCCTCGCCCTAATGTTTTTGAGCTTAACTCAGATCAAGTCAACACGCGGTGGATGTGTAGAAATTCAGATAGCCATCATGCTGAAAAGTTTTAATAGCTAGAGAACGCGATACCAGCCTTTCATAAAAACGACTTTCCCAGTCGAGCAAAAGTAATTAGATGATGGTAATAATTGCTATAAATTTCATGAAACTCATTTGTCTGCTATAAAAATCGGAATACGAACCTGTTTGAACTGTTCCTCGAAGCTCCATGTTTGTTGTGAGGAAGTGGATGAGGTAGAAGAGTCCGAATGCGGTGTTTGATTGGCTGGCAGAGTTTCGTCTGGATACCCGCGGAGTGGGGGAGATCTTTCCTGCGTTACAAATCAGCATCATCTAATCATTCCATTCCTATTGAACTATCAATTACTAATACATTGAGGGTGGGTGACGTACTCTATGGTCAATCATGTCCTTTCCCTTCGCTGCAGCAGCAGCAGCTGCTATGTGTGAAGCCATTAAATGTGGCGAAGGAAAGAAGAAAGGAAGGGATCTCTCCAACTCTTCCTGACCGAATGGTATGCCGTGCTGTCAATGAGAACACAGTTATATATTTTCATTAGTCAAAACATTAATGCTGGATGAAATTAGGCCTTTGAACAATCTTGAACTTACCTGCTTGAGTCTGGCCAACACGTCTGGATTTATTGAGGGCTTCATTGGATGTTCGCCTCGAGAATTATTCGACAACCGAGAGTCATCATCTTCCTCCTCACT